>PVJA010011782.1:0-53784 GCA_004027025.1 Myocastor coypus
CGAGGTCCTGAGTTCAATTCCCCAAAGGAAAAAAAAAAAAAGCAACTGCTAAGTTGTAGCCAAAACTGTGAAGTTCCTATAGTAACAGGAAACATCTAATGAGTGACAGAACTACTCTCTTATATTTTAATTCTATAATTGTAAACAAGCTCTGTAAAAAACTGCAGAGGGCAAACGTCTTTAGGGAATTCACCTATCGTACCTTCACTCTGAAACACTGAAACCTTTTCAAATAGTGGCTCACATAAGAAATCTGGAGATGAACCCAGTCCTTAATGGAGTCTGGACTTTGGCTTTCTTTTTCTTCTTTAGGATTGAACCAGCTGCCCTTTGACCCTGCCAACAACAACGAGCCCCTGCAATTTGGTAGTGCCAGTGGCCCTTTGGTCACAGAAGGCCTCATTGAGAATGGAGGGGACTCAAGCAAGAAAAGAAAGAGAACAAATGCTCCTTCAGGTAAGCTAGGTGATAACATACTGTCTTAAGTCAGTGTTAGTGAGTCAACATTTTCCCAGAGCCTAGTATGTAGTCTGTACTGTGCTAGAATTTGTAGGATTTAAAGAAGTAAAAGTTCCCTATCTTCATGATAGAGTGAAAACAGGGAGACACATACCAAGAACAACTCTAATAATAAGAATATCATCAGTGTTGTCACAAATGGTTAAAAGGCACAGAAACCTTCTAGACAGAAACATAAGGAGAATTTGATTTAGCATTATGAAATACTTCATGGCTGAAGTTACATTTAAAAATGATCCTTGAGGAATAGGTACACTCAAGATGAGAGAAGAAAGAGCATCATTTTAGGTAGAAGGAATTATGCTGCCACTTCTGCACCTCCAAATGCATAGCCTGCCCATATGTATTTTATGCTCTTAGAATATCTTAGTATAGGTGGCAAACGGATTCTCCTAAATTCTCAGTAACAACCAACTGAATTTTTACCTTCTTTTGTAAACCTCCCAGGCCGTATGTCCCATTGCTCTATTTTCCTCTTAGATTCCTTGAAAGGAATAAGAAAACAATAGGAGAATCCAATATTAACTGATGTTTTAGTATTTTCAAATGCTATCTTTTTTTTCTTGGTTACTCATTTGGAAATATAATCTCTAATATGTAGAGACTGATGTGAGAGATTTTCTGACAGGTCCAATAGTTTGTTTTTCTTTCCTTCCTCCCTCCTTCTTTCCCCGCTCTCCCCTCTCCTTTTTATATGAAGGCCAGCTCAGCCTGCCCTAGGGGTGGGACTGGTGCAGCATGTGGTGCCAGGGATCAAACCGTGGTCCCTGCAGTTGCCTAACCTTGTCTAAGCAGGCACTTTAGACCGCTGAGCCATCTAGCCGGCCCTGTTGTTTTTATTTTAGTTTTATGTTCAACTTGTAGAATGGAGTTCATAAACACAATATATCTATTAGATCAGAGCTCTCTCTTTCTGCTAGTAAATCAAGATATTTGTTACATATGAGAGTGGAAAATCAAAATACAACAAAAAATATTAGCTATGTGGAGCCCTCAACAAAGGAGCTGTGTTTTCTAAAACACAAAAAGGCATAGTGGATAGCCAAGGAAGCATCCTGAGGTCTAACACTCACTCTGTCTCTCTCTCTGTGCTCTGGAGTCAGTTGTTTAACTTCTTGGAGTTTGACTTTCTTTGCCTGAAAGTTAGGAGCAATAATAAAATCTACCTCTTAGGATTTTTCAGAAAATTAGTTAAAATGATGGTGAAGTGTTTAGGATGATGTCTATACATAGCTACCCCTTAGTAAATATTACTATTTTATCATCAGAATTATAGTATGATAATATTACAAGCCTTGTCTTCCTAAGCCTCAACACATATCACATTTTTAGATTAACTGTTATTGGCACGTATATGTATCTGTGTGTGTGTGTGTGTGTGTGTGTGTGTGTGTGTGTGCTCATCTGCTTTTAGATGGCATATATCTCACATAATTTAACTTTGTTTAATTTTTAGGGGCATAATTCCAGTCATTAGTTATTGTACTGTATTCTAATACCCTATTAGAGCTCTCATGGTTTACTAAGGACTATAGGCCTTTTAACTCTATACTAAATTACCCTAGACTATAGTTATTAAAGTTACATTTCATACAATTTTTTCCCTATCTGCATTGACTTCTTACTCTTGTCTCTATCCTTCCAATTAGTTATGAACTTTATATAAAAAAACAACCTCTTCAACTCTCTCAGTTAATGTGTCACATTAGTACTGTTCAGAGCTAAGTCAGCTGTCCATGGAATCCACTATGGTCATAGTGCATGCAATTTATTACACCTAGTTTAAAACATCTATTTCAGCTGCTCTAAGGCCTTTTTGGGTCACTTTTTAGTTTTTGTCTCTCTTCATAAATAATGCTCTAATTTGGAGTATTAGTGGACCTAAATAGTTTAGAGCACCTCCTGAAATGTAGTTAACTAATTAAACTAGGGGAAAAGTATATGCATTAATCTGATTATGAACTAACTTTAAAGAATTAATATTTTATTTATAATTAGCATATTCAGTGAAAGAAAACTGTTGCAGATACAGAATTTTAACTATAGATTACACTAATCTATAATTAGCAGAATCAGTTTGCATTCAAATAATGAAGATGCTGAAGTTCTTGAAAAACAGTATGTTCTTTAAAATAGGTGGAATAAGACCCTGGCAGAGCAAATTAACTCCCTTGAAATCTCTTTCACACTATTTGCTTAGCGAACCCTTTCATTATAAGCAGTACAAGTGTAACTCCAGCCCAAGTTATATTAACACAAATTCCAAATTAGTGTAGTCCAAATTAATGAGGCTTTGCTGTATAGAGAGTCTCTTGTCATTGTTCTGCTGGCATTCTTGTGATATTATAAATGGGCAGGTTACTTTATAATATTATTTTCTTCCTCTGCAGTGCTAAACAAAAGGAAGAGGCAAGGTGTTTTGTGAGCAGAAATTGCCCTTTTCTTTTGTCACCATATCTTGCATCACACAAAGAGGAAGTTACAGTTGAAAGTTCTTACAGGAACTAGCAGCCATTTCCAATCTCAGCTAAGATACTATGCCACCATTGCATCTCTGGACCTGGTAACCCCATAGAGTCAAAGCTGTTGTCTTAATTACTTTTCTATCGTTGGTGGGACAAACACCCAACATCTAAGATGAAGGAAGAAAAAGTTGATTCAACTCAGTTACTGGAGGTTTCAGTCCATACTCAGCTGACTCTATGGCTGAGTGCCACAGGGCAGAGAGAATCTAGTTCATGGGTGCAGAACAGCAACAGTGGCAACAGAGAGAGTCTGTCTGTCTGTCTCTCTTATATCGCATTGAGGCTCTCTGTCCCACTTTAGGTATAGAACTCACACCATAATCCAGTAGTACTAAGACCTCTAATCCCAGTGGATCATGAGTTCATCTTTCCAACTCTAGAAGTTCCCGCCCCATGACTGCATGAGGCTTTTGCGGGACAACTAGACACAAACCATAACAGCCATCTATCTGTCCCACTCTACTTCACTGAAAATTAAGTAAAGCTAAAAATGAAATGCAGCTCCAATTCCGCATTGTATGTTTTCTTTCCCTTCACTTCCCATCCCTCCTACACTGCCCTTTTTGTGCAAATTTCTTTTCTCCTTTTATACTAAAGCTGCCTTTGTTCTGTTTTGATTTGATTTGATTTGCAGTACTAGAGACTGAGGCAAGACCCTTTACAATGAGCTACATCCCCAGCCCTTTTTATTTATTTTTATACCACTTCCTCTTAATGTACTAAGTTGCAAGTTTGGACCCAAACTTTGGACCCTCCTGCCTTAGCTTCTGAAAGCACTGGGATGATAGGCTTAATGTTTCTTTCTAATGGTTCACCAGTGACCTCTACTATGGTTTGACTATGGTTTAGATCCAGTGACTCATGTTCTAGAAACTTGTTCTCCAGTGTTGGCAGTTTTGAGGTCATGGAACCTTTAAGAAAGGTGAACTGACGTTAAGATAATTAGAACATAGGGACTTCACCCTCGTGAATGGGTTGATACTGTACCCTTTGAATGAATTTGAGCTCTCAGAAGTGCATGAATTCAAGATGCCATGTTATTACAAAAGAGAGACTCTGTTCCTTCTCCATTTTCTTCCTTCCTTGTTTGTATCTGTGTCCATCTGCAGAGGGCTGTCCTGCTTTCCATTTCTCTGCCAAGTTGCAACGTAGACATGTAGTACTATGGTATTTGTATTTTCTAGCCACCAAAATCATGGTCCAAATAAATGGCTTTTCTTTAGAAAGATATAAACAAATCCCAGGTATTTTCTTACTACAATAGTAAATTAATTAAGAATCATCATATTTTCAAACTCATTGAGCATTGTCACTTCTCTACCATCTTGACCTCTTTTATTGATGTTTTAACAATGTCTTCCTTCATTGGACTCTCTCTACTTTCATCCCTGTAGCAATATGCTTCAAAAGCTTTTTGTTTTCTGCCTTCTTTAAACATTGTTTCTCATTTTCCTCTCTTTACTTTGAGTGTATTAAAGTCAAAGATGAAGAAATAACATTAAATAAACTTGTCCAAGTTTAACTAGCCAGCATTTAATTGGTTCAGACAGGACTCAAACTTCAAACTTTATTCCTAAGTACTATATTATAGTCATTGTGTTTAATGATTCTAGAAATTTAAGACCAGTACTGTAGCGTATACTAAACACCAGTGCCAAAATAAAGAAAGCTATATTTGTGTAGATAGAAATAGGTTAGAATAAGAGGAGTAGAATTTGGATTTGATAATCCCTAGAGGATCCTTCAAATTTTGAGATGCCATAGTTCCTTTTTACCTTTCCTTTCTTTATCTGCTACTCCCCCAAACAAGTGTTTTGTTTCAACCAAGCCAGTCTTTTCTCCAAAGCCACTGTGCTCACCCACATCATTCCTATTCTCATGTTGTGCTTAATATGTTCTCTTTACTTTCATCCACCAAAATCTTGCCCAACTGACAATGCCTAGCAAAAACCCCATCTTCTGCAAGAAGCCTTCTGGATCATCCTAGTTAAAAGTCTTCTCTTGTAGCACTGAAATCCCTTGGTCAGTATATTCATGTGAATCACTTGATTATGGAGCACCTTGAACTTTTGTTTATCCATACTGGTGACATGTATATGTCTTCATTTTTAAATCAAGTCATAGCTATTGAAAGAGTTCCTGACTCACATGTCTTTTAATAAGGGTACAGTATCTTACCTACAGTATATACTCAAGAAATATTTATCAGTTAATCATATATTTAGTTGAATCATGTATTTATAAGAATTTCTCTTTGCCCTTATAGTCTTTCTTTTTTTTTTTTTTTTTTGTTTTTTTGAGACTAGTTCTCGCTATGCAGTTGAGGCTGGCCATGAGCTCACTTTTGTAGCCCAGGCTGGTCTTGAACTCGCACCAATCCTCCTGCCTCAGCCTCCCGAGTGCTGGGATTATAGGCGTGAGCCACCACGCCTGGCTTAGTCTTTTAATTTCTTGTCATTCCCAAGGTAGAATTTTGCACAAAACTGGACACTTAATATCTGATATCAATTAACTGATAAACACATGTCTCCTTAAAGGTCAAATTCAGACATGTGCAATTACACCCATAAAACAGCCAAACAGAGGAACTCTTGCCAAAAGATTACCTGGTCCTAAGGGCATCCTTGGCTATTACCAGATAGCATTTCTATAAGGATCTCACAGCCTTATAGCTTTTAACTTAGGTGGCCTCAGAATGCTTCAGGGTATATTTGCTCTTGAATTTCAACTTTTACTCTTGGAACTCTTGGAAGTATTTCTTCAGTAATGCTACAGCTCCCCAAATTGCCTAAGATAGCAGTAACTGTATTTATTCATGTGGTAGTCTATGGAAAAAGAATATAAGATTGTTGATTTTTTGTAAAATCACAATGCCATGTTCCTTCCTAAAGATACCATCTGCCTCCATGTTTGAAAGCCAGCTAGATTTGCAAAAGTAGAGATACCAACCACTAAAGTGGAAGAATCCATGAATCAATAAAGTCACCAGGATGATGACTAAAGTTGAATAGTTTGTTTTAAATGACATGAGAGTACACTATTAATGAAAGAATGTGTCAGCTCATTGGCTGAGTGCACAACTAACTAGGACTAATTATGATGTCCAAATGAACATCCATATGTGGACATACTTTGTTTCCATTGTCTTTTCTCTGTAGACCTATGTTTAAAGATATGTTTGCATTTAAATTCCCAATGCCCAATTCTAAGTAGTATTGCCAAATCTCATATTAATAATGAATAGTTATGGAAAGAATGATCTTTGCCCATTTTTCTATTTGCAATAATTATTATTATTTTTAATAAACATTAATTTTTTTCTCTTTCTTTTTTAACAGTTGACACATTGTATATCATCCTCAAAATAGTTATACAGAGCACAGTGTGTGGGCATGACCCACCTTCCTATTGATGTTGCTAAGGAAAGAAAAAAAATTCTTCTCTTTGAATTAAGAGGAAGCAGATGCATACAGTCCAATGTTTCACAATTGCAGTGGGCTACCAGTTAAACTTGCAATGTTGGAAGCTATTGGCCCAAGCCTCCTACAGCTCATCTCATCAATCTAGCTCTGTGTTTCACGCCTCATAATTAAGCTTTTTTGCTGGGTGATAAAGGGCAAGTTAAAGCAAGACCTGTATAACCAAACATTCATCTTTTGTATCTTCCAAGGTCAAATGCCCTCAGGATTAACTTTGGAACCATATACAGTGCTTTCTTTGTAGAATTGTTGTCAGTGTCAGCCTTCGGGATGAGTCATGGCCATTGTTTGACCAGTTTGCCTTCTCTGAAAGCCTGAGAGAAGGTTTTTCTCTGGGTGACTCTCCTTAGACACACTATAGTTCATTTATCCCTTTCCTCTGAGGTCCCATAATCTCCTTGAGCAGAAAATTTGAGATACCTCTGAGTTATAGGATATTACAGCTCAGGTTCTCTTTTGTCCTGAGTCCTTGCTGACCGTGAAGGGCTAGGGCCAAAATATTGGCTATCCTCATAGCCCTTCTTTTTCTCCAATTTTTGGTCTGTTAACTTACATTCTCAACCCTCCAGCAGAAAAGCTTCATGACACTATTACTCTATAACAAAGGTAATTGAGCTTATCATCACTGGCTTTCTGAACATCAAACATCTTTGACTTAGCTTGGAATTGATATTTTCTGACCATCATTTATCTTCTAATAAAACTCCATAGAATGTGATATAAACAGTTATACAGTTTTTACACAGATATTTGTAAATTCCAGGAAACACAAAATGTAGCCTGTCAAGATCTCCAGGAAGACTCTTCAGTTCAATAATTTGCATTGAGGGTGGTGATTCTTTCTTTTATAGTATGTTCAGAGTTACTGAATTTTATAGATTAAGTATTAATAATCAAAAAAGAAAAATAGCTTTGACTAAGTTAGACTGATATGATCAGCAATGTTATGTTGAGATAAGGACTCCAGAAAGTATCTAATCCAAATCACAGGCATTCTAATTTAAGATTTCCTTTAGCCTTTGTAGGAGTCAGAATGTAAATGACTCAATAATGTAGAGAACGTTAATAGTTCAGCAGTGCTAAGACCAACTTAATAGGAAAGTAGGCCTATAGAGTAGCAATAAGATACTAATTATACTCATACAGATTATTGGGTAAGTTGTTTAAATTTACTTGGAAGAGAAATATAAAGTGAAAAGAATGATAAACTAGAAGATGTCATATATAAATGGGTTTACCTTAAACATATGCTCATAAGTGAGATAAACCAGACTTTACATGTATAAACATTGTATAGTCTCCCTAGTGTAAGATCTCAAAAGAAGAAATAAAAATGGAGGGGGAAAAGACAGCTGAATGGAAATCAAGGACTTAAGGGTTAAACAATGAGCTGACTGCAAGATGAAAAGATATGAAGTATGGCAGGGGCAACGCCATGTACTTATATACACAGGATGAATTAAGTGATGATCCTAGGAACCTCCAAAATGTTTTTGATACTGAGGATGGCACTGTGCAACAGTAAAACTATACTTGGAATGCCTGCCATTCTGGTCGTTTAGATGTGTGCAGCTTCCAATGTAATTTCAGTTACTGCTATAGTCTCCCCCTCAACTAAATGGTTGGTTTACAAGAAAACAAAAAGGGTATTAAATGAGAGTAAGAGACTAGCAAAATGCCATAGGATCAACTAGCTACAATTTTGTATGTACTTAGATTTCTAAATGTGTAAAACTGTGTAACTGCTTTTATCACATTCTATAGAGATTTGTTAGAATATCAATGATTGATAGAAAATACCAGTCCCAAGTTAAGTCTAAGATGTTTGATACTCAGAAACACAGTGAGGTTATGCTCAAGTATCTATGTTATAGAGTAATAGTATCACTAAGCTTTTCTTATGGAGGGTTAAGAATATAAGTTTACAGACCAAAAATTAGAGAAAAAGAAGGACTACAAGGATAACCAATATTTTGATCCTAACCCTTCAAGGTCAGTGAGGACTCAGGACATAAGAGAACCTGTGCTATAGCATCCTATAACTCAGTGGTTTCACAAATTTTCTCTTCAAGGAGATTATGGGGCTACAGGGGAAAGGTACTGAAGATACATAGTGTGCCAAAGGATTGTCACTTAGAGAGAAAACATTCTCTCAGGCTTTCATAAAGAGCAAACTGGTCAAGCAATGGCCATGACTTATCCAGATGGCTGACACTGACAACAGTTCTACAAAGCACTGTACATGGTTCCACAGTAACTCCTGAGGGGATTTGACTGACCTTGAGAGATACAAAAGTTACATGTTTTGCTATACAGGTAATGCTTAAGCTTGTCCTTAACCACCCAGCAGAAAAGTTAGAATGATGAGCTGTAAAAGGCTTAAATCAACAGCTTCGAACATTGCCAGTTTTATCAATAACCCATTGTGATTATCAAACATTGGATTATGTATATAACTACTTTCTCTTAGTTCATTGAGAAGAAATTTGGTTCTACCAATAATGATTTGAAAAATTGTAACACCTACAACCTGGGCTCTGTATAACTAGTAGGAGGACAACAATATGCATTGTATCAAATATTGCAATGTACTACTGACGTGTTTTGAAACTGTCACATTGTTATACATTGTTATTTCTTTTTTTTTGAGAGTCACTGGTGGTTTATTACAAATGTTTATGAAACAAATACATGCACATACACACCACCAAGTTCATACAAGCTTTCTCTGAGAATAACAACAAGAAATAAATCCAGACATACTGTGTCACGCAAGGATGGAATTTGACAGCCAAGCCTGACAAGGAAACTTTGAGATGGCAAAGTAATAGGCAGATCTCTCACTTTCACTTAGATGTAAATTCTTAAACAAATACTGTGGTCATAAATATGACATTGATTCATGAATTCACATATTGATTTATGTACACAATCATAAGGCATACTGATCCCTGTATTTTTATTGGTGTTGCTTTTACAGATGCAAAACAGGGCACCTGGTTTTCAAAATTCAGTCGGTGTAGCTTAGCAGATAAACTCATAATGGTATGGCTTCTCTGCAGATACCACCCTATACCTGAGCATGCTTTGGACACCAGCTGGGCATTCAGGTGTCCTCTCATGAAATGCCTCCTAGGGTCCCTTGTCCAGTTTTGGATGAGATCATTTCTACTTGTTGGCTTCACTACTTGGACTCACTGACATATTTGAAGTATGAACCATTTCTTAGATGTACACTTACAAGTATTCCCTACTCCTTTAGAGTTTTTTTGATGACAGTGTTAATTATGTTCTTTGCTTCAGAGAAACTTTCTAGCTGAAATAATGCCATTTGTCTGTTTTGTTTTTGCGGCTGCTGTTGTTTTACCAGTTCTTTCAAGTTCATAATTATGATGCTTCTCTCAGTTTTTTCTTTACTATTCCATGGCTTGTGTTTAAGTCTTTACTATATTTCTGGAAGAAGAAAAATAGCCCATTTCATTGTTCTATGTATGGGGGTACAATTCTTCCAGCCCCATTTATGGAAACGCCCATCTTCTCTCTGTTGTGTGTACTTGGCAATTTGTCAAAAGTGAATTGATTACCCATTCATGGACTTACTTCTGGCATCTATTCTGTCCCATTCATGATGGGACTTCTACACCATTTCCTTGTTTGTAGTTAACATAAATTTGTAGGAGATTTTAACATGAAATATTCGGCTTTGTGGCTTTTTAAATATAGATTTAATTTTATTTTAAAGAATGCAAATATCAAAAACAGAGATAGAAAAAACAGTAACAAGTAAGAGTACATATAGTACAGAAATTGAAAGCAAGAAAAATTTAACAATGTTTGCATGACATATTTTGATCATCAAATCAGTTTAGATCAATAGACATAGGTAAGTAAGACTGATCAAACAATTAAACATTAACACCTTCAATAAACATTAATTTTTTTCTCTTCCAAATGAATTTTGTATTTAAGTCACTCTTCTAAAAAAAAATTATAGGGGTTGAGGATGCAGAAAACGCAAGTACTTGAGATTGATTCCGGGTACTGCCCAAAATTTATTTATTTATTTTTTATTTATTTCTTCTTTTGAGTCCTTACACTAGGGAGACTATAGGATATTTGCTTATGTTGGTCTGATTTATTTCAATTATGAGTATGCATTCAAGATACATCCATTTATATATGAAGTCTTCTAGCTTATCATTCCTTATAGCAGAGTAATATTCCATTTTATGAAAATACCACATCTTTTTCAACCATTGTTCAGATGATGGGTATTTTGGTTGTTTCCAGGATTTGGCTATCACAAATCAGGCTGTTATAAACATAGGTGCACAGGTATCACTATGATATGATGTTTTCAGTTTTTCTGGAAAAATTCCCAGTAAGGGCACAGCTGGATTGAATGGCATTTCCACTCCTAGTTTTTTAAGGAGTCTCCATACTACTTTCCATAATGGTTGCACCAGTCTGCTTTCCCACCAGCAGTGGAGAAGTGTTCCTTTTGCCCCACAACCTCTCCAACATGTTTTTTTTTTTTTGGGGGGGGGGGTTCTCACTATTGAGTCATAGTGATCCTCTTGTTTGTACCTCCCAAGGGCTGGGATTACAGATGCACACCACCACGCCCAGTATCGCTGGCTCAGCGCGCTCTAGAGTATGGCCGGCGTGGCGTGAGGGATCAGGAAACGAACCCTGGCCCCTGCGCTTCCTCTAAGCAAGTGCTAAATCCACTGAGCTATACCGCGGCCCTTCCAACATGTGTTGTTGATTGATTTTTTTTATGGTAGCCATTTTTTCTGGGGTGAGATGGTATCTAAGTGTTGTTTTTGATTTGCGTTTCATGAATGGTTAGTGATGTGGAGCATTTCTTCATGTATTTATAAGCCTGTTGAATTTCTTTCTCTGAGAACTGTGTGTTCATTTCAGAGGCCCATTTCTGGATTGGCTCTTTGAATTTTGGGACCCTAATGATTTTTAGTTCTTTATAAATTCTAGATAGAAGAGCTTTGTCTGAATACATACTAGTTAAATTTTTTTCAAAATTTATGTATTTACTTTTCACTGTGTTGGCAATTTCTTTTGACATGAAAAAAACTTCTCAGATGGAGGAGGTCCAAGTTGTTGACTCTTTCATGTGTTAGACTTGCATTTTGATTCTTGTCCATGAACACTTTGCCTACCCTGATGTATTCAAGATTGCCTCTGACTTTCTCCTCTAGGAGATTTAGGGTTTTTCTTTTAATATTTAGATCTTTAATCCATGTTGATTTTAATTTACTTCATGGTGATAGACCTGAGTCAAGTTTTACTTTTTGACATGTGGAGAACTAGTTTTTCCAGCACCATTTGTCAAAGAGGCTATCTTTCTTCCAGTAAACATGTTTGGCCCCTTGTCAAAAGTAAGGTGGCTGAGTGTGTTTGTATTTACTTCTGTATCTTCTAATGTATTCCATTGATCCTCAGATCTGTTTTCTTGTTTTTTTTTTTTTTGCCAGTGCCATGCTGATTTTATCATGGTAGCTCTGTAGTATAATTTTGTGTCAGAAATTGTAATGCCTCCTACCTTACTTTTGTTGCCCAGGATTGTCTTTGCAATTCTGGTTCTTTTTTGTTTCCAAATAAATTTGAGGAATGACTTCTCCAGGTCTATGAGGTATGTTGACAGTATGTCAATAGGCATTGCATTAAATCTATATAACAGTTGAGTGAGGATGGCCATCTTCACAATGTGGTTCTTCTTATCTAGGAGCAGGGAATATCTTTCCAATTTCTGAAATCCAGTAGGATCTCTTTTTTTCAGAGTGCTGTAGTTTTCTTTTCTTTCTTTCTTTATTTATTTATTTTCTTGTTTCAGAACATTTGTTTGTTTATTCACTCATTTTTATGACTGGCTCATCCTGCCCCGAGGGCAGGGATGGCACACCATGTGGTGCTGGGGATCGAACTGAGGTCCCTGAAGCCGCCCAAGCTTTCCCAAGCAGGCGCTTTAGACCACTGAGCCATCCCGCTGGGCCCCGAGTGCTGTAGTTTTCATTGAAAAGATCTTTTACTGGTTTACTTAGGTTAATTCCGAAGTATTTCATTTTCTTCGGTGATATTGTAAAAATTATTGTTTCTCTAATTTCTCTCAGTGTGTTTTTTATTTTTATATTACTTTTAATGAGAAATAACAATATGATAGTTTCAAAAGATGTGAATAATACATTCGCAATAATTGGCACATTGCGTATTTTTGTCTTCATAATAGTTATACAGAGCACAGGGTGTAGACATGATACATTTTCTAATTGATACTGTTAAGGAAAGAAAAAAATCTCTTTGAACTAAGAGGAAGTAGTTGTATACATAGTATAATGTTCCACAATTGCATTGGATTACTGGTGAACTGGCAATGTTGGAGTCTATTGATTTAAGCCTCTTACAGCTCATCATACTAATTTAGCTCTGCATTTTGTGCCTCACAATTAAGCTTTTCTACTGGGTGATTGTTGTGATTCATGGCAAGTTGTCCCCCTAAAGCCTCATGCAGCCATAGGGTGAGGACTTCTAGAGTTTGAGACTTCATCCATGATCCCTGGGATTATGTACTTCTGGGATTATGGGTATAGCCTAAGGTGGATAGGCTAAGGTAGAGACCCTGATGTGATTTAAAAAGAGAAACAGAGAGACACACTCACACTGTTGCTCTCTGCTCCCCTGGTTGGTCAATTTCCTCTGTCACTATTGTTGCTGTTCCACCACTATGAACTGTTGCTCTATGCCATGGGGCACTCAGCCTTGGGGCGGGCTGAATATGGACTGAAACCTCCAGTAACTGTGAGCCAAATAAACCTTTCCTTCCTTCATTTTGGGTGCTGTGTGTTTGTCCTCGCAACACATAAAAAGTAAATAAGACAGTGATCAAAACAAGTTAATGCAAGACCTGTACGACAAAACATTCATCTTTTGTGTCTTCCAAGGACAAATCCCCTCAGGATTAACTTTGGAACGATGTACAGTGCTTTGTAGAATTGCTGTCAATGTCAACCATCCAAACAATTCACGGTGACTGCTTTTTTGCTTTCTGTAAAAGCCTGAGTGAATGTTTTTTTCTCAAGCTGACTCTCCTTAGACACACTGTATTTCATTTATCCCTTTCCTTTGAGGTCCCATAATCTCCTTGACCAGAAAATTTGGGATACCACTGATTTATATGATATTACAGTACAGGTTCTCTTATGTCCTGAGTCCTCAGTGACCTTGCAGAGCTAGGCCCAAAATGTTGGGTATCCTTGTAGCCCTTTTTTTCTTCAAATTTTGGTCTATTAACATTCTCAACCCTCTAGCGGAGAAGTTTTGTGATAGTATTACTCTATAATATAGGTAACTGAGGTTAACATCACTGTCTTTTTGAATATCAAACATTTTAGACTTAGCTAAAGATTGGTATTTTCCTTCAATCATTGATATTCTAATAAATCTCTATAGAATATGGTAATAGCAGTTAAACATTTTTACGCAGACATTTAGAAATCCAAGGATGCACAAAATTGTAGTGTGTCAAGCCTATAGTATTTTGTCCAATTTCTTACTCTCAATTAATAACCTTTTCTTGTTAACCATTTCATTAAGAGTATAACTGTAACTGAGTTTCCATTAGAAGCAGTATACATCTGAAAGACCAGAATTCTGCCCATTTCTGGATTGCGTCTTTGAATTTTGGGAGTAGAAGACCTTTGTCTGAATACTTATTAGTTAAAATCTTTTCAAAATTTGTGGGTTGTCTTTTCACTATGTTAGTAATTTCTTTTGATGTGCAAAAGCTTCTTAGCCAGAGGAGGTCCCATTTGTTGATGCTTTCAACTGTTAAATGTGTATTTTTATTTTTGTACATGAACTTTTTGCCTACCCTGATATTTTCAAGATTTTCTTCCACTTTCTCTTCCAGGAGATTTAATGTTTCTCTTTTAACATTTAGATCTACATTTACATCTTTAATCAATTTTGAGTTTATTTCAGTTGATGGTGATAGACTTCGGTCAAGTTTTAGTTTTCGGCATGCAGAGAGCTAGTTTTTACAGCATGATGTCCTAAAGAGGCTATCTTCCAGGAAGCAAGTTTGGCCCTTTATCGAAGATGAGGTGGCTGAGTGTTTGTATTTGCTTCTGTATCTTCTAATTAATTCCATTGATCCTCAGGTCTATTTTTTTTTGCCAATACCATGCTGATTTTATTACTGTAGGTTTGTAGTTTAACTTTAGGCCAGCAATTGTAATTCTTCCTGCCTTACTTTGTTGCCATGAACTGTCTTTGCAGTTTTGGGTCTTTTTTGGTTCTAAATAAATTTTAGGAATGATTTCTCCGGGTCTGTGAGATATGTTGATGGCTATTTGATAGGAATTGTATTTGATCTGTATAACAATTTTTAGGAGTATGGCCATCCTCACAACGTTGGTTCTTCCTATCCAGGAGCAGCAATATCTTTCCATTTTTTGAAATCCCCTAGAATCTGTTCTTGCAGAATAATCCACTTTTCATTGAGTAGATCTTTTGCTTCATTAGTTAGGTTAATTTCCAGGTATTCCGTTTTCCTCAGTTTTATCATAAAAGTTATTGTTTCTCTAATTTCTCTGTCAGTGTGTTTATTATCTGTATAGAGGTATGCCATTGACTTTTTTGTGTTGACTTTGTAACCTGCTATGCTACTGAATTTGTGTATTAATGCTAGTAGCTTGTTGGTGTTGTTTTTTTTTTTTGGGGGGGGGGGTCTTCCAGATAAATTAGCGTGTCATCTGCAAATAATGATAATTTAACTTCTTTACCTATTTTTATTCCTTCTATTTCTCTCTCTTGCATAATGGCTCTAGCTAATGATTCCAGAACTATGGTGAATGGGAGTGGTGATAGAGGACATCCTTGTCTTGTACCAAATTTGTGAGTAAAAGGTTTCAGTTTCTCCCCATTTGGAATTATGTTAGCTGTTGGATTGTCATGGATGGCTTTTATCAGCTTGAGATAGAGACCCTCTATTCCACGTTTCTGCAGGACTTTAAACATGAAGGAGTGTTGAACTTTGTCAAAAGTCTTTTCTGCATCAATTTAGATAATCATATGGTTTTTGGCTTTGGCTCTATTGATATTGTAGATTTGTGTGTATTTAACCATCCTTGCATCCCTGGGATGAATCCTACCTGGTCATGGTGTATAATATTATTGATGATTTGCTGTATTCTAGTGGTGAGGATTTTATTGAGAATTTTTACATCTATGTTTGTGAGAGAAATTGGCCTGTGCTTCTCTTTTTTATTTGCATCTCTGTCTGGTTTAGGTATCAGTGTAGTACTTGCTTCTAGGAAGGATTTTTCCAGCATTACTTACTTTTCAATTTCATTGAAGAATTTGAGGAGTATTGGGGTTATGTCTTCTGTAAATTTCTTGTAGAATTCAGTGGTGAATCCATCAGGTCCTGGACTTTTCTTTCTGGGTAGGCTTTTTATTACATTTTGTATTTCATTAGCTCTTATTGGTTTATTGAGAGTTCTTATATCTTCTTGATTCAGTTTTGATAATTTATACTTTTCTAAGAATCTGTTTCTTCTGTGTCTTTAACTTTGTCAGAATAAAAGTTCTCAAAGTAGGTATTTATGATCCTCTGAATCTCTGTTGGGTCTATAGTAATTTCACCCTTTTTATTCATTATTGCTTTAATTTGAGTCCTTTTTTTACTCTTTTTGATCAGGTTGGCCAGGTGCTTATCAATTTAATATGAGCTTTAAAAGAATCATCTTTTTGATTCATTAATTCTTTGTATTATTTGCTTTGTCTCGATTGAATTAATTTCTGCTCTAATCTTTATAATTTCTTCCAGTCTTTGCGCTTTTGATTTTATGTGCTCCTCCATTTCTAGTCAGTTTAGGTGTGGCATATAATATTTATTTTTCCCATTCTGTCTTCTTAATATGTTAGTTGAAGGCTATAAATTTTCCTCTAAGAACTGTTTTCATTGCCTACGGTAAGTTCCCATTAGTTGTGTTTGAATTTTCATTAAATTGTAGATATTGTTTAATTTCTTGTTCAATTTCATCTGTAACCCATTGGTTGCTGAAAAGGGTGTTGTTTAATTTGCATGCATTTCAGGGGTTCTTGTGGTTTCTTTTGCCATTTATTTCGAATTGCCTTGTACTGTTGTCAGATAGTATGCATGGGATAATTTCTGTCTTCTTACACATACTTAAGCAGGACTTATGGACTAATATGTGTTCTATTTTAGAAAACGTCCCACGTTGAGGTAAAAAAATGTATATTCAGAAGCGCTTGATTGGAACACTCTCTGTATGTGCCCTAAGTCCAATGTTCCAGGTTTCGGTTCAGGTCTGCTACTTCTTTGCTAATTTTTTGTCCGCTTGACCTATCTTTTTTGGATAAAGGGGTGTTAACGTCTCCTCTTATGATTGTGGTACTGGATATGAGATTTGTCATGTCCATTAAGGTTTGTCTTCTATAACTTGGTGCTCCCGTGTTAGGTGCATACATTTATGAGTGTTACCTCTTTGTCTTAAATTTTTTCCCTAACCAGTATACAGTGACCTTTATTTCATTTGCCCAATCTTTGTGTGAAGTTTAGAGTGTCTGCAAACAAGATTACTACCTCTGCTTTTTTGTGAGGTGCTACAGCATGTAGTATTGTTTTCCATCCTTTACCTTTTAGCCAATGAGTTTCTCTATGAGTTAAGTGTGTTTCTTGTATGCACCATATACTTGGATTTTGCTTCCTTATCCACTTTACCAGTGTATTTTTATTAATTGTAGAATTGAATCCATTAACATTGATGATTATAACGAAATGTATTGACTTATGATTGACATGACTTTTACTTACTACTGTTTACCACTTTTTCTTCTGTGTTTAATTGGTTGACCCATTTAGTGGGTTCTTTCTGTCTCATTTGTTGAGTTTGGGTCATTTTGGTCCCTCTCTAAAATATTTTTTCGTATACTTTGTGGGATTGGTTTTAACATCATGAAATTCTTTAGTTATTCCTTATCATGGAAGTATTTCATTTCTCCCTCATACTTCAAGGAGAATTTTGTTGGGTTTAGCAGTATGGGCTGGAATTTGTTTTCATGGAAGACTTGAAACAGTCTGCTCCATGCTATTCTTGACTTCATGATTTGTGAAGAGAAATCTGCTGTTATTCTAATGGATGTTCTTTTAAATATTATTTGTTTCTTTTCTCCAGCATCTTTTAGTGTATTATTCTTCTCCTGCATTACTGGGATCTTGACTATTATATGTCTGGATGTGTTTTTAGTCAGATTGATGTTGTTTGGAGTTATATATGTTTCAGTTACTGCATGTCTGATTGTTTTCTCAAATTTGGGAAGTTTTCTGCTATTACTTCTGCCCATATTCTTTTTATATCATTTGTACCGACTCTTTCTTTCTTGTTGATTCCTATTAATCTCATGTTGTTCATTTTTGCATCATCTTGCAAAAGTTGAATTATTTTTTCCTGCATCCTGGTTTGTTTTTAAGAGATCCCTTCTTACCTTTTCACTAGCTGTGACTGTGTCTTGAAGATCTGAGACTCTTATCTTCACTTTCCTTTATATGGTGTTGCCCACTTATGACTGACATTTTATTTTTTGTATATCTCTTTGAAACTGTTTCTTGCGATTTATTTCTTTTCTATATTGCTCAGTCAGGGAATCCGCCATTTTTCTATGCTCCTCTGATTTTTTTTTTATCAATGTCTTCTTTAGTAGTACTGAAGTCTCTCATCATAGTTATCTTTTCTCTCTCTAGTTCAAACATTATTTCTACTCTGTTCTCTGTACCTTTCTGTAGTTGTTCCCCTACTTTGGATGTTATTGATTTAGAGAGGTCTTTTTTAACTACAGAGATTATTTCTGCTTTGGTTTCTTCCATACATTTCTGCAGTTGTTTTTCCACTTCAGAGTCTATTAATTCATTCCTTTCTTTTTTTTTAGCGTCACATGTTATCTCGGATCTGCGTTGTTCTATATGTTTTTGCACTTGTCTGTCTACATCAGAAGATATGGATTCAGAGATTTCATCTGCGTGATTCCCATTTTCTTGTATGGTAGTGTCTCCTGTAACTGTTACAGATGGGCTGATGACCTGAGATTGTATTTTGCTCCTTGTCTGTATCATTCTGCATAGCAGTGACCTTTGGTGCAGGACTACGTGCCCTCAGGTTAATAGTTCAGTCCATGCTGCTGGGCAAGCTGAGCTGCTTGGGTTGGGGGGCGATGTCTGACTCTCACACCTGGCCTGATGCTGGATAGTCTGAGCTTATGGCTGCCGTAGGAGGTCTGACTCACGCAGTGGGCCTAGCTCATAGATAAGCTGCGCTTGTGGCGGGCTAGAGGAGGTCTCATGTGCCAGGCTTGGTAGTGGATAGACTGCACTTAACGAGGGCTGGAGCCAGTCTCACGTGCCGGGCCTGGTGCTGGATCACCTGTGCTTTCTGCAGGCCAGAGGAGGTCGCTATTTCTTATTAAAAGTAATTTAAAAAGTCCTAATTACTCTGACTATTAAAAAAAACAAAGAAATATAAAGTGAGATGAACATTCATATGCCTGGGAGTATTTTTATTTCCTTTCTTATCAAGACAAAAGGGAATGAAACTGGAAATTATTTTATGTTACAGCCCTTTGATTTACCTCAGACTCAGAGGGCTGAGACTTTTATTTCCTATGTACTTTGAAGTCTAAAATGAAAGTGTTGATTGTTTTTAAGCGGGGAAAATGCCACCATTTTATATCTTGGTGTGGTATATTTCTAGCATGTCAAATGAATTATTATATTGCCAGAGGCAAGAAGATTCTATTGTTCCTTCAGATGGAATTAAAATAAGAAAAGTGTAGACTAATAGCTCCACTCAGTTTCTTTAGTCCTTTGGACATTTTATTTGATTACTGTTCCAAGAAATAAAACCATTATCTTCATAACCAGAGGATCAAAAAGTGAGAAGACTTTTTTATTTCTCATGTCTGATGGAAACTCAGTGTGATTTTTTTCGTTAGTGGGTCTCTCTGTAGGCGGAGTGACTAAATGTGGTACAAAAGAGGCAGGATAGGAAAATGCAAATATATTTCTCTTGAATTCCCGCAGTCATTAGAATAGCTTTGAAATGATTTTTGTGACTTTACTGTACCAAAATCATTATGAGTCCTATTAGCATAAGATGTAATGTTCTCTTTACATAAAATGTAAAGTTAGCTTTATGTGGTGATAATGTAGAGGTTATGATAGATTGTTGAATTATAGTATTTTAGAATTGGAGATGTTTATGTCTAACTTAACCATATTTTCAAATGGCGAAACAAGAGAAGTGAGTGATCTAAAATCACATGTTTAATACATGACAAAACAGAAATTATTTATTGCAGGACATATAATCATTTCAGATTAACTAGGACTATGACAAGTAATTAATTTATTTTTATTGGGAAAATTTTATCTATAACCCAGAAATGCTCACTTCCACCATTTAATGAATAAATGATTTGTAACAAGCTAACTTGATGGTATATGACACCCTGTATCCATTATAGATATAACACCTGTGAGAGACCTATTCAGATAGGGAAGTACTTGGAGATTGGGCATTGTCTGTGAGTTGATCTGTTCTGTACAGCTGAATACAGGCAGCTCAGCAAAACTATGATACCTACTCACTTGACAGGGTAGTTTGTACTTTCAGCCACCCTTAAGGTGATTAAATCTAAATAGGAAAGCATTTATAATTGTAGTTTTCCTGGTGATTTAAATTTTATTCTATAATTTATCTTGATGATCTCTTACAGTTTCTTGATTAGTGAATAAACTTGGCTCAAAAAATCAATTAAGGTCAGTAAAATTTAATTTTAGAATAAAGAAATTCTTAAATTTTGAACTGTTGTCTTCTCTGTTAGTTTAATAAAGTTAAGATGATTTGTTCATGACCTTAAGTTCTCCAAGGGTCTCCTTTGCCTTCATAAGAAAAAAACAGTATATTCAGACATGTAGTGAAATTATATTGTAGATGGACTGCGACTTTTGTAGTGAGTTTTCAACAAATTAATCTTTTAGCCTTGGATACATTACACAGGCTTTTTCTAAGCCTCAGTTTCCACATCTACTTAATAGGGTTAACATTTTTTAAAGTATTGGTTACTACTGTTGCTTATTGGGGTTTGAAAGCCTGAAAGTAACCATATTGGTTTTCTATTTTGAGCTATGAATTAAACAGAGGACACTAAGAAAGGCAATTAGGACATCAGGTATCACTCTTATTTAAAAGCACTGCAGATGGTTCAGGTCTACAACCAGCATTGAGAACCACTATAGCCAACTGTGCTATTTAGGATTAGGTAGGTATATATATAGGTCACTATGGTTCAGAATGTTAGACAGGCACAGTATTCTGTGATGAAATATTTCTACTGTTGTGTTGAGAACTGAAGTGACAGAAGATATGCTATGAAGTAGTACAGAAAAAGTTGGTAAATAAAGTAGTTGTACACATTTTTACAACTCTAGTCATCTCAACACAGAGTAAAGAGACTGTCTTATTTGAAGTTTTTCTCATTCTTTGCTGTATTTCATGGTATCCATTTACTATATGCTGAAATGAAAATCCATGATGATGAAATTCCCAGTGGTCATGAGCAATGAGACAGTCTTGATTTTTTTTTATCTTCATTTTACTTGATAATGTAAGCTATGCAGTTTAATCGGTGTAGGTTATAGTACTTCCCATGGAGTGATTTCTTGTGTAATAGAATTAATTTGAAAATATTTTTGCATATTTTAAATTTGAGTTTTGACCAAAGCTATTTCATGTGCAAGCTGTTTCATGGAGTGTTCTGAGAGTTGTTGGGAATAGTACACAATGCCAGCAGACATATGTCCAGCTGTGGAAATAGACTGTCCTGATTTGAGAAGGCAAGTTCTGCAGGTGGCATTTCCTCACTACAGTCACTTTCTTCTGCATATTTGATTCAGTAGCAACAATAATGGAAACAGCAACTAATTTTATTAAATATTGACTGTATGCCAACCAATATGACCAAGTGTCTTAGATATAAAAACTCAAGCAAACTTCACAGCAAATCTACAGGACAGATAACATTCCATGCTGTGTTTACAGATTTAATAAAACCTGAGGCCTCAAAAGCAGGAAATTTTCCCAGAATATAACTACCAAGTAATAGAACAAGGCTTAAAATAGAAAAGCAGTGTTAACAGTTGTTAAGGACAAGTGTTCAGAATGCTGGCTTTGAAGTTAAGCAAGTTATTATAACTCTGGAAGTCTCAGTTTCCTTACTTATGATATAAAGATAATATCAAGTATACTGGCTGGTCCTAGAATTCCCATGTACTTTGAAGTCCAAAATGAAATCATTGTTTCTAATAAATAGAGCTTAGCACATGTTCTTCTTTGGTTTAATTAATATTTATTTGGTATTAATAAGTGTTAGGCATTATAGTCAGCATTAAATTACAACAATAAGCTGTGAATAAGAAAGTACTGATCCTGGCCTGTAACACAGTCTAATGAGAAATACAGTCATTAAGCAAATAATTACACAAATTCAGTTATTTGCAATTATTCTGAGTGCTATAAAAGTGTCACCACATAGTGCATAGTCAGTAAATAATAGGAAACATTTACTGAGTGGCTGTTATGTGCTGGGCACTTAGCCAGATAGAGAATTGAGTGCAACTGCAAACTTAGAATAAAGAGTGAAACATTTTCATTGACATTTTGTGTCAGAGTAGGGTTAGGTTAAAGAAGCCATCTTGTTTCTTCAGGTATATCAAAGAAGCTATGAGGAGAGAAAATAGAATGTCTAAAAATGCTTTGTTCAGACCATTGGAGGAATTAAGTGGAGAATGTACCTTTATGGTAACTGAAACAGATTTTAGTTCCAAGGAAGTGTGGTAATTGTTGTGGCTGTACCTGACCATGTTGTGCAAGAGCCTTGGGAGGTGGTTTGTGGGAAGGCATACAGTTAGGAAAGTTTTGAAAATGTAGAGCAGGAATGCCTTAGGCTGTACTTATTAGGAAATTATGGTCATAACTCAGAACACTAGAATACTGATAGAAAAATTAATGTTAAAACCAGGCTCTGGAACTTTCTGATATGAAGAAGGACTGCATTAGTTATTGGACTCCAGACAAGATGTGTTATGGCCTGGCAGAAACTTCGTCTGCATTTTAGTCATATCTACATATTTTGCCTAAAACTTAGGTTAAAGATGGTAGACTTCTTAGTCTTCTACAAAAACTCTCAAGGCAGCCAAATGTTGAGGCACTAGCCTGCCTCCTGTTGGAGGCTTTTGGCCATGTCCATGTGGAGAATCAAGAGAAAAAAGCCCAGTGGAATGAATTAAAACATTGAGTTTGGCCAGAACTGAAGTTACAGAAAAGTTAGTACAAAGGAGATCTTGTACACCTTCAAAATTGCAAAAGTGAGGGTATTTGATTTTGAGAAGAGACCTGCAGAAAAGAAGAATGGCTACAGCCTATGGAAGCTGTCCTTTGCGATTTGGTTCGTAGGCACTGGACCCCTACAGCAAAAGAGAACAAAGTGTAGCTACTGCTGTGCTGTTAACAGCAGACTGGCATTGTCTGTATTGTACTGCTTTTAGGTGCACATAGAATTCAAGAATTGGGAGTCAGGAAGTCTTTCATTTAGATTTCAGAAGAAGGCCTTGGAGGCCAGGCAATGTGCCCCTAAGAGGGCAATGTGTTTTATTTTTTAAATTTTATTAATTTTAATGAGAAAGAAACAATGAGACTCAGAACAGGTTAGTAGGACAGTTATAATAATTGATACATTACCTATTGTTTGTTTTGTAGTAGTTGTTCACAGTACAAAATGCAGACATGATATCTTCTCTAAATAGTATTACTACAAATCTTTTCATTGAACTAAGAAAAAGTAGCTGTATATAAAGTCCAATAGTCCATAATAGTAGTGGGTTATCAGCAGAACTTTTTATACCTCATGGTTATACTTTTCTGCTGGATGGTTAAGACCAAATTAAAACAAGACCTATATAACAGAAAATGTAGCTTTTGCATCTGACAAGGTCAGTCAGTTCCCCTCAGGATTTACCCTGAAACCTTGTACAGTGATTTGTAGATCTTTTTTCATTGTAAGCCATCTGGATGAATCATGGCCATTGCTTGACCAGTCTGTTCTCTGTGAAAGCCTGCGAGAGTGTTTTCACTTTAGGTTACTCTCCTTAGACACACTATATATCTTTGATCCTTTCCTCTGTAACCCCATAATCTCATTGAAAAGAAAATTTGGGATACCACTGAGCTATAGGATGTTATAGTACAGGTTCTCTTATGTCCTGAGTCCTGACTTACCTTGAAGGGCTAGGGCCAAGATCTTGGCCAGCCTTGTAACCCCACTTTTTCTCTAATTTTTGGGTCTAAAAATTTAAGTTGTTAATCTTCCATAAGAAAAGCTTAATGATATTATTACCCTATAGCATAGGCACTTGAGTTTAACGTTGCTATTTTTTTTTAATATCAAATGCCTTAGACATAACATGGAACAGGTATTTTCCATCATTGATATTCTAAACTTCATATCCCTGTAGAATGTGAAAAAAGACAATTATACATTTTTACACAGAAATTTATAAGTCTAGCCATATACAATATTGCAGCAGGACAAACCTATGGCATTTTTTGCTTTTCTCTTACTCTCTTTTATTACGTTTTTTTAAAAGACAGACATTTACGTGAGAAAGAGAAAGTATAGCAATAATTGGTATGGCATTAGGAGCACACATTTAGAAGACCAGAATGATCGGTATTCCAAGCATGGTTTTAGCATTACACATTACTATCCTCTGTGTAGTAGTTTATTTCACAAATCTCAACATGTATAGTTTAGTCAGGGTGGGAATTCTACCAATAAACTGCCCATATCAAAAACCTGATGAGATTTTTAGGACCATTTTCTTAACCATCATGTGTATATAAATGTATGGTTTTGCCCCTGTCATGTTTCCTAATTTTTCTCCTTTCTCTCTCTTTGTTGTTTAATCCTTTACTTCTCACTTTCCATTTAACTGTTTTGTACCTTTCCATTTTTATTTCTTCTTTTGAGTTCTTACACTAGGGAGACTGTACTATATTTACATATGTGGGTCTGGTTTATTTCACGCATGAGTATATCTTCAAGTTTCATCCACTACTATACGAAGTCTTCGAGTTTATTAGTCTTTATAGGTGAGTAATATGCCATTGTATAAAAACACATGTTTTTCATCTGTGCCTCAGGCGATGGGCATTTTGGTTGTTTCCAAGATTTGGCTATCACAAATTGTGCTGCATAGGTGCCCAAATATCACTGTGATATGATGTTTTCAGTTCATTTGGAAAAATTCCAAGTGGGGGGATAACTGGATTGAGTGGAATTTCCAGTTCTAGATTTTTTAGGATCCTCCACACTGATTTCCGTAATGGTTGCACCAGTCTGCATTCCCACCAGCAGTGGAGAAGTGTTCCTTTTTCCCCACAGCCTCTCCAACATTAGTTGTTGGTTGATTTCTTTATGATAGTAATTCTTCCTGGGGTGATATGGTATCTAAGTGTTGTTTTAATGTGCATTTCATTGATGGCTAGCGATGTGGAGGATTTCTTCATGTGTTTGTAGGCTTATAGTATTTCTTCCTCTGAGAAGTGTATTCATCTCATTTACCTATTTCTGGATTGGCTCTTTGAATTTTGAGACCCTACTATTTTTTTCTTTAAAAATTTCAGATAGAAGACCTTTGTCTGAATACTTACTTTTTTTCGAAATTTGTGGGTCATCTTCACTCTGTTGGTAGTTTCTTTTCACGTGAAAAATCTTCTCAACAAGAGGAGGTCACAGTTGTTAATTCTTTCAAGGGTTATATGTGCATTTTTATTGTCCATGAACTGTTTGCCTACCCCAATGTCTTTAAGATTTTTTTCCTACTTTCCCTTCCAGGAGGTTTACTGTTTCGATTTTAATATTTAGATCTTTAATACATTTTGACTTTAGTACATGGAGATAGACCTAGGTCAAGTTTTAATTTTTTAGCATGTGGAGAGCCAGTTTTTCCAGTGCCATTTGTTAAAGAGGCTATCTTTATTCCAGTAAACATATTTGGCCCCTTTGTCATAGATAAGGTGCTTGAGTATGTTTATAGTTGTTTCTGCATCTTCCACTCTATTCCATTGATCCTCATGTTTACATTTCCCTATACCATGCTGATTTTATCACAGTAGCTTTATAGTATAATTTCAAGTCAGTAATTGTAATGCCTCGTGCCTTGTCTTTGTTGCCCAGAGTTGCATTTGGTATTCTAGATCAGGGCAGTGTTTTAATGTAAAGACAAAGAAAGGTACAGTGGAGATCAACAAATGTTTTGAGAAGCTAGAAATGTGGATCAGCTGAGAAAAAATACAAGGACGGAGCAGAGCCCACCTAAGTCTCTAAGCGGGACTAAATGCCTGTTGCCTAAATGGGTGTCTATGACTGTTTAGGGATCTGAGGTGATATTATGGCTTGTGTCTAGATGTCTCTTCAGAGCCTCCTATGATCATAGGTGGGGCTTTTTCAGAAGTGGCTGAATCTAGAGGATGTGATTAGTTCATAGTGCAGTGCTAGCACAAAGGGTGCTAGGAGTAAGCATGTGTGGTTTCTAAATTAGTCCCCTGATTGGTTTATCACTGCCCTAGCCTGTAGCCTAGCTAAGATATAAAATGGGCAGAAAAAAAATCTGGTAAGTTCGCTTTCATGCCTGCCATGAAGTTTTTCTCCTATGCCTGTCTGCCGTGCCACCCTGCCTTGGAGCCAGCTTATTATGAACTGAAACCTCTACACACAGTGAGCCAAAATAAAGTATTCCTCTTTTAATTTTTGCTGTCATGTGTTGTGTTGAAGCAGTAAAATAGTAACCAAGACAGTGGCCCTGAGAGAGATTATGAGGCTTTTGCACTAACCACAGGGACTAGGGCATCCCTCTGAGGTGTATGTTAAGAGTTGAGTTTGCATCAGTGTTTGGTACAAAGTCTGAGTAGGAAACAGGTCATAACTACATACTGTTTACAGTTATTGGAATATACAAATGTAATGGTTCTGGTGGCAAGCTATTTTTTAATCTGGTCTTTTTTTATTCCCCTACATAATTACTCTGATCTAGGATGAACAGTCTAAGAAACATTTGACTAATGCATTTAAAATTATCTCAGCAGGATAACCACAAGATTTCTGCTTCTCTTGATTTTGTGCCAGGTCTCTGTTACGCAGCTCCTACTACTTTAGATACGTACAGAGAAGACTACAGATCTTCCAGGCTGGGGGTCACCATCAATTAAGGCTGTTGTCCTATGCAGTGGGGTGTCACTCCATGGCAAAGCCTATAGAGTAAAACATGCCATTCACTTTTTGTTCTCCTGTCAGACAGTCAGTCCATTGATTAGAAGGCTTTGTGTTGCAGTTCTGACTGCTCCAAAGTGTTATCTGTTTTGGTTTGAGCAAGTCAAGTAGTAGTAGCAGCTAAGGAATTTGATTCTCTGGGATCCCGCAGGGCTGATGAAGTTAAGCATGGTTTAGAATTCAGCATACCAGCAAGTGAAAGTCTGTTTACCATAAGTATTATGGGGAAAGTTCTCTAAGTCTATTCAAGCTTCTGTTTCTTCTGATTCAACCAATTATGGCTCAAACAATGTGGAGAAAAATAGTATCTACTGAACGTGGAGAAACTTTTTTTCTCATTATTCTTCCCTAAATAATATAACAACTATTTACCTTGCCCTTACACTGGATTAAGTATTATAAGTGGATAAGTAGCCTAAAAATGATTTAAAGTGTATGGGAGAATATGAGTAGGTTATATGCAAAATGCTGTGCTATTTTATAATGTGTAAGCAACTAAAGCATCCACAGATTTTGCTGTCTGTTAAAGCAACCCTCTGCAGATACATAGGGGAAATTATAATATCACTTTACACATGAAATAATGTCCACTCAGAGGATAATAGATTAGATAAAATCTTCAAACCGAGGTTTTTATGTCCCAGCTCTTTTTTTAAACTTTATTTATTTATGTTTTGGATGGCTAAGTCAGCCTTGAGTTTGGGGCTGGCGCAGCATGTGGTGCTGGAGATCGAACTTCGATCTCTGTGGTTTCCTAAGTTTGCCTAAGCAGGTGCTTTAGACCACTGAACTATCTTGCCAGCCCCCCATCCTAGCTCTTATGTACAATATACTATGTCTCATTGCTATTCAAGGTTTCTGAGACTGTTGGAGTTTAGAGCTAGAATCCACTACCCACTAAAGTATCATATGTTTGGAAGGTAATTAGATTATTGGAGCACTATACTCATCACTTTATTCACCCATTGATGAGTTCAATAACTAAATGTACTATTCAAAGGAGGAGCTTGCTTAGCATTGGGTCAACAGAAGCATGACCTGGAAAGCTATAGTCCTTTACCCCAACTCTTCCTTCTTTCTTTGTTTCCTGGCTGCCATGGGGTGAAAAGTTTTTTTTTTTTATTCTATGCCCTTTCACCTGCTGCTTCTGCCTAGGAGAAAGCCAGCCATGAAAGAAATCCTCTAAAACTATGAGCCAAAATGAGCTTGTGTTTTTTAATTACTTTTAATAAGAAATAACAATGAGACAGTTTCAAAACATATTAGTAGTACATCCCCAATAATTAATATAATGCATATTGTCTTTTAGTAGTTACTCAGAGTACAGGATGCAGACATAATTTTCTAATCATTATTTGTACAAAAATTTCTTTTCATTGAACTAAGAGAAAGCAGTTGTATACATAGTCCAATATTCCATAATCGTAATGGGTTATTGCAGAACTGGCAATATCAGAAGCTATTGATTTAAGCCTTTTTACAGCCTGGCACACTAATCTAGCTTTACCAATTCCAAGTCTAGGATGTTTGATATTCAGGAAGACAGTGATGTTAAGCTCAAACTTATGTTTAACTTGTGTGTTCCAGGTATTTTTACCAGGGATGGGAAAGTGAGTAACACAAAGAAAGTGATGTGACCTCAGCTGTACTTTCAGAAAATACTCTAACTACAGTGTTTTTGTACTGAATTGTAAGGGCACATAACTAGAACTGGAGAAGAAAAGACTTGAAATGGCCTAGGGAAATGAAATGTAATCCTGTACAATGGATATAAGTAGAGAAAGAGAAAGGATACATGCAGAAAACTTAATGAAATATTATGACTTGAAGAGTCATAAAACCTAGAAATGAAAGACATTGAGATCATTAACTTAGTTACTGCCTTTAAGCAGAATACAGTTATTTCCCTGTTTTATGGGTGATTCTACTGTGATTGAGCCAAAGGGACTTGTCTGAGGTCCCTAGCTAGTTTGGGCAGGAAGGAGTTGGAACACAGAACTCTTTCCTATTCTAATCCTGTTTCCGTTATTGCCCAGACTCTCCCAAATCTGTTCCCTGTTTTACTTTATAATTTTTAATGGTAAAATATAAAAATACATAAATCATATATACACACCAACAAGCTTTCACAAATGGCAAATTCGTGTAACCAACATCGACACAAAGCACAGATCATTCCTTACACTCCAGAAGGCTTCTGGGACTTTTCAAGTAACTTCTGCAGAATAACTTCTATGCTTTCTTTATATTCCTCTTTTTAACAACAGGAGTTGGTAATTTTCTCCTGGAGTCTTTCATAAACATTATTGTATATACTTATGAGCAATAAATACTGTAAAGTAGAGTCTAACAAGTAAGACTGCAATGTTGAAGGATTAAGCGACTTATACTTTTTGATGACTAAGTATAGCAGGGGACATATACAAAGGTTTCACTGAGTTACACTTCCAAACGTGATGTTTGTGAGGGTCATTCCTTTCCTCTTGCTGGCAGACGGTATCATCCCTACTATGATTTTTTAGCCAGTTTCATAGGTTAGAACGGACAGCTCCAAACTGGTCAAGCAATAGCAGTGACTCATCCAGATTGCTCACAGTGAATGAAAATCTACTAGGTGCTGTGCATAGTTCCAGAGTAAATCCTGAGAGGATTTGACCGACCTTGTTACATAGCAAAAGTTACATTTTTAGTTATACAGGTCTTGCTTTAATTTGGTCTTAACCATCCAGTAGAAAAGTATAGCCATGACATAAAAAAAGTAATGCCATATTAGTATGCCGAGCTGTAAAACACTCAAGTCAACAACTTCAGACAATTGCCAGCTATACTGATATTTCACTACTTTTTATGGGCTATTGCACTATATACATAGGGTTTTTTTGCTGAACTCAAATACATACAGTCTTCGGACTAGCTTCAAGTATGAAAAGGTCCTTTAAAGACTTCTCTAAATACAGCTTCTCTAAATGCAGTGAAACACCCATCTCTGAAAAAAAACAAAACAAAAAAGGTGGATATATTTGGGGCCAGGAAGCTAGGAAATTGATCAAATATGTGTAGGTGTGACTAGGCCTCAGTTCCTAAAGCAAACATGCTACCTCAGCTACCTTACTACTAACATAAACATCCTGTCTAGCTAAGGTCAACTATTAGTCACTAGGAAACCTAGTGTCATGTGGTACTAGCTTTGCAAAAGTATAAATGAAAGATCATTTTGTTCAGACAGACAGACAGACAGACACACAGGCAGGCAGGCAGGCAGGCAGGCAGGCAGACAAAGATAGGATAGGTATACAGGTACTTTCTCTTAGCTCATTGAGAAAAAAAGGTTTGTACCAATATTGTTTAGACAAATGTATCATGTGTATATTTGGTCCTCTGAAGAACTACTGAGAATACAACAATATGCAATGTCTTAATTATTGTAACAACCCTCCTAACCTGTTTTGAAACTATTTCATTGCTATTTCATCCTTTTTTTCTCATTAAAATGAATAAAAAATAAAAGAAAAAAGGATAGCTCCTTATTCCCTTAAAATACTTGCTTTGTACTAATGAATAATGAATTTAAACAATTTTCAAAGGGTTAGTAGTTTTTTATGTCTCTTATCAATTTGTGATATTCTTTGCCCATTTCTTTGTGGCTATCTGGTCTTTTATTATGGACCTGCAAGTATTCTTTTTAAACTTACAGCAACATGCTTTTTCTGTTAAATGTTCTTCTAATGCTTTCTTGTGTGTTTTGTTATTCTTTATGGTATATTCTTTAAAATAAGTCTGTCTTATAGTTATTTCCCTCCTATAGATTCTTTTGTTATTCCAGTAAGTATGAAAAACTTAATCTTCTAGACTTTTATAGTAGCTCCTCTTCTAAATGTTGTGTTCTGTAGGCCCTAGAGTACAAGTTTATGAATCAAATCATGTTTTCCCTATCATAAGGTCAGAAAATGTAGTTATCTTCATGCCACCTGTAGTGGTTGTCATTGAAGCTCTTGATCTATTTGCCAAACAGACTCCATGTGCTCCTTGGGAGAAAAATAGGGCAGCAGGACACACCTGTCATACCACTTGGGATGTGGGATGTGCTAAAAGGAATGTGAACATAGTGTAAAACTCTGGTCATTTTAATATCATGTCTCCAGCTGTTTTGTGCTATTACACTCAGGCAGCTTAGGCACTTTAGAATGTGGTTGTCACTTAAAGGTATTTGGTTACACAAAATGAGGTCTGGAAAATTTCTGTCTTGTGTCTATAAAGGGAAATGGAACTTGTTTTGGCACATAAAAAAATCTCTTAAATTCCCATCCATATTCTTTCATAAATATAATTTTAAAGACTATCAAATGATGTGCCATTAATATGTAATGATAACGATCAGTGATATCTAAGAAAGTTTTCTCATGATAAATTTTTAAGCCTGACAAGATAGTTTTTAGCCCAGTTATACAACCAGTTTGAGAGAAGTCTCAGTAGCAAGTGGTTGCAAAAAAATTCTATGCTAATATGTTAAATTTTTTATATAAATTTATATGTTAATATACTACATTTAGTATACTACTATGTATCATGTCATGTCAAATAGAAGGGTAGAGATTAGTATGCTAATTTCTAGCTTAAAACAAAAGATGAATGACCTAGATCCTAACTAGTAGAGAGCTACAAATACAAACTATCCCTTTTCATTCATGAAAAACACTTCCTCCCAATTGTAAAGGGACCATGTTTGTTAGTTGCAAAGTTAGATTTTCTGAGTTGATGTGAAAGTAATAAAACTGGATTCACCTTCATTTAATCAGTATCAATGCTTGTTTCTGGTATGTTTTTCTTAGAAGCGTCATTATTATACTGTTTTTCAGAGAAGCTGATGCAAACATTCCAATAAGCAAAAATAAACAAAAAAAGCCTATCCTTTTCCAGAATTTCCTTCATTGTAGTGTTAGTGACCTCTTTAGGATATAGAAGTAAAAGTGATATTGATTTGGGTTGATGTTAAAAATAAGAGAAAACTATAAGATTGGAGCTTAAGACTGCTTAACTAGCCTTAAGTGTCCTGAGAAATGACACATTTTTCATGCAGAAATATTCTTTTTCATTTTTTAAATTTTTTACATGCAGAAATGTTCTGCAGTTGATAATTGGCTCCTCTTGCAGGCTGGCTATGGCTTGAGGAGAAGATACTTTCCCTAGGTTGTGACACAGGCAGCGTTGGTATTGTATTTCTAAAATTAATTCGGTAAACATTTGCTCCAATAATTAGGCTCCATGGAGTTAGATGCTGAGGGTACCTCTCATTTGTGTTTAATTAAAAACTTTCTTCAGGGTATATCAGCTTCTAAAAAGGCTAAATATTACACTGATCATCTTCCCCTTTCGCCCTCTGTCCTGGCTGTGTTTGAGATTTAAACCCAGTGGGCATGTTCTAAAAACATCAAACCTTCCAGAATAACTATAATTTAGAACTCCATCTCCTTTCATTCTGCTCTCTCAACAACATGCATACACTATTCTCACAAATATTCTTTGAAAGGGTCAGGCTGCCTTTGCTTACCAACAAGCCCCAGAGTTATTTTTGCAAGTTAGCAGCAGCCTAGTAATTCTATCCCTTTCCCTGTGGAGCAGGTGCTCAAGTCTTTCACATTTCTTTGGCTGCTCATGGTTATTTTTCATCCAAGGCAAAATTTTTAGCCCTCACCACCTCTAGAAGAGTACATCAATCTCCAGAGAGCTCCACTGTTAGACTAAAAGCTTGATTGGCAATATGAAAGAATAAAAACATACAGTAAGTTGGTACAGAGATAGGTTACACTTAAAGATCATCTAGTTTAGTGGTTCTTACCCACATGCTAAGAGGGGGCTGCACTTGCATTTTTATCTGTTTGGCACTATATAGTGATCTTTGTGAGTGGAGGTGGTGGCTAAAAGCAAGTATTCCTGTTGTGATATTCTATAAAAATATTTTCAAATAAAAGGACATTTGTGTAGTTATAGAACTAACACTGTGCCCTACCACCAACTTTTATTGAACTATTTCCAAACATCATGCAACAGTGTAGTGGCTCAACTATGACCCACATCTCTGAGAACTTTATCCTTTTGTCTTTTTTATGAGTTCTTTCTGCTGTGGGAAAAGGGGATGAGACAGAATATAAGATAGGAGGAGAAAAAGGGGAAAGAAAAATAATTGCCTGTTATGACGTGCCTCCCTGTGCTCTCAGTTGTCCCCTGCAATTCAAATAGCCTAAACCCTTCCTTGTCTTCCAATCCCAGCAACATTGTTTCCCACCAGGCATCTTCCCTTGAGCCCTATTAGAACACTGGACTCCTTGTCAGAACATGCTCTGTGCTTTCAGTCCATTCCCTTTACAAAGAATAGCCTTCTTCACTTAGGCAGGCAAAATTTGCTCCCACAAATGAAACAAATATACCACACCTCTGGATACTGTATGCCAAGATATCTGCAGGTAGTAACTTTTTGCTAAATAAATATGCATTGTGCTTGCACAATTTTTATCTTGTTTGAAAGAAAACATTGATCCAACATGATAACTTCCACCATTGAGCCTTCCCAGATTTCCCTATCTAAAGTAACTTTTCTCTTTCTATTTTCACATTTCCTTACTATTTTTCCTCTCTTATGGAAATTTATATGCGTATGTGCATTCTTTTACTTTATAACATCAAGAAGGCCAAAGTCATGAGTCTTTTTTATAGTTTTATTCGTCAATATCCATCACATTCCTACCTGGGTACCCTGGTACCCTAGAAATGTACTGAATTACTGGGCATTTTTTTCTTATTTTCTTTGTATTATTTTTCTTGAACTGAACATATTTTCTGTTAGATTCTCTTATTCTCCAATAACAAAGCCTTACCTTTATTTGTTTACTCATTCATTCATTTATACATTCATTTATTCTACAAATACTGTTTCCGCTATGGAAGGTGCTATTTTAGGTGATAAACATACAGCAGTAAACAAAACAATATCTGGGGCTGGAGAAATAGCACAGTGGCCTAAGTGCCTGCCTGATAAGCACAAGGTTCTGAGTTTGATCCGCAATATTGGGAAAAAATAAAACAATGTGTCTCCCTGCCCTCTTGTACTATATAGTTTAGTGAATGAGGCAGATAATCACATAAGCAAATAGATATATGGTATATGTTGAGGTACTTTTACTAAAAATAATAAAATAGGTTAAAGGTATAAAAAATGAATGAGGGCTACAGCTTAAGTAGAGCATCAGGAAAAGTGCATTTAAGTAGGTGACATTTGAGCACAAACTTTGTTTTTCCCTTTCCATATAATCCTGACCCTACCTGAAACGCAGTAGTTAGTACAGAGTTAATACATAGTTTATTGTATGAGATTTGTACTGACTTCCTCAACATCCTTATGAGTTAAGAGCCAGTGCTGACTACTTCTTTAAAGTTTGGGCTCTGTAATCTTGGGCTTGGAGCTATCATAAACTAGTCTATGTTCATGAGCATATAAGTAAAAAGCTTATAAGCCATAGTTTCCTAAGTATGTAAAATGGAGAAAGTAGCATATGCATACATAAACAGATCTTTGCATTCATAGAGCTCAGATACATGACAGAGGTACCATGTAAGATCAGTGGGGAATATAGACTTTAATAAATAATAGAAAATATTTATATGAGAAAATGAATTTTTACCCTATATATAAAGATTAATTAAGAATATCATCTCAGTTCATTGTCTGTTGCTGCAGTAGAATACCATGAACTGGTAAATTGTCAGTACTAAATATTGATTTGACTCATGGTTCTGGAAACTGGGTAGTCCCATAATGGGGGCTGTATCTGGGAAATGCCTTCTTGCTGTGCTATCCCCTGGCAAAGATCACCATCGCAGATGGTGGTTTGATGGAACTGCTCCTTTTTATTAGAACTCTAGCTAACTAAACCACTCTCAAGATACTAGCATTAATCCATTCCTAAGGGCAGAGCTCTTGATCTAGTCACGCTTAAAGTCCCTACTATTCAACATTATTACAGTAATGAAATTTGAACATGAATATTTGACAGGACATTTTTCAAATCACATAAAGTATAAGTTTCCAATGCCAAGTTTTAAAAAAAATTAATAGAAAATATCAGTGAATATCTTCTTAACCCTGGAATAGTAAAGATGAATTAAGACACAAGACTCGAGTATAAAATAAAAGCCTCAATAGACTTTATATTGGCATTTAAACATTTTTGTAAGTGTGACCCATAAAGGATGAGAAAGGATAAGTTAGAAGCAGACAAAATATAGACAAAACAGAACTGAGAGAGTATTATATCAAAGACATATACAGAGAATGAAAAAAATATTAAAAAGGAATAGCCAATTTCATAGAAAAATGGAAAAAAATTCACAAACTTTTCACAATATTGGAAACACATATGGCCAGTTAACTTGTGAAGAGAGATTGAGCATTGTTATCAACCAGGGAAATGTAAATCATATCATAATAAGTTATATTATACCAAATTGTTTGGGAAAAATGAAGTCACAATACCAGGCAACTGTTCTCAATTGGGATGCCTGAAAAATACTAAAGTGCTAATTACCTAAGACGTTGGCAGTGAACCTATGGCACATATGTTGTTTTCTTTTAAGCCAAAAGATGCTTGCTTTCCTCTAAACTCAAAACTTCACTCTTCATGTGTAATTGTAGGTTTAACACTTTGTGATAAATAAGTGTATTCTGAGTTGCAGTTTGGACATTGTCCCTTAAATATTTGCCATTACTGCTCTAAGACATCCATCATGTATAAAAATTACATTATTTCCTATAGATTTATAGTGATAATTAAATACCATCTCTGGGAGAATCAAGGAGATAGTCATTTGAATAATTTTCTGTATTCTGTGATTCAGATGAGCAGCCTTTTCTAAGAAAGATAACTATCAAACATGTAAGTTTTTCAGAATGTACTAAAGATCCCAGATTTTATATATGAAACTAAGAACACTGAAACATACAGAGACGACAGATTGTTTAGAGACCTGAGAATGTAAAGAACAAAATAACATTGAGTTCCGTGGATTTTTTTGTGCGTCATATTTCTTACACTTGGAGCTAAAAATCTGATAAAACAATGAATGCACATAGAAATTGTGGTCACTGGTAGAAAACTAACAAGGAGGAACCTAGATTGTTGTACGACTTATAGAAAAGTTATTTCAGCCTAATACCACAGAAAAATCATGTACACTTTCTCTCAGTTATTCTCAACCAAGTAGACAAATTATATTTCCACCCTCGCAAAGCTCTCATGAGGCACTCCAACACCTCCATTAGGACCCCTCACCAGGGAGGCATGAGAGAAGGCAATGTACCAAGCTGGAACTATTGTCCCCGTGAGTTAGCAATGACTCCTCCCCTTCTCTCCCCAAATGTATCAGGAAAGATCATCTAGACAACCTGGACTTTCATTCCTCCTTGACAACTGATAGTTGCAAAGTTCTCTATCCATTAAGCAGAAAACTCCCTTAAGAAGTCTTGGAGACTACTGGGGAGCGAGAACTGCCACTGTTGCCCATCAGTACTGAGGAGCCCACTTTCCTTAGAGATCAGTGGAAGTCAAGTTGGGAACCTCAGCAGTATCCACCTGGAAGTATTGAGTCAACAGCCTTTTACCCCTGCTAAATTAATGTTAAAGCCGGGGGTGGTGGCGCACGCCTGTAATCCCAGCACTCGGAAGGCTGAGGCAGGAGGATTGGTGCGAGTTCAAGACCAGCCTGGGCTGCAAAAGTGAGCTCAAGGCCAGCCTGAACTGCACAGCAAGACCCTGTCTCAAAAAGACAAAAAATAAAAATAAAAAATAAAAAAATAAATTAATGTTAAATAATGTCAACTAAAATAGAAAGTTTAAAAAAGAACTCTACTTGGGGCCCGGCAGGATGGCTCAGTGGTCTAAAGCGCCTGCTTAGGAAAGCTTGGGCAACTGCAGGGACCGCGGTTCGATCCCCGGCACCACATGCTGCGCCAGCCCTGCCCTCAGGGCAGGCTGAGCCAGCCATAAAAATAAATAAATAAATAAACAAACAAACACAAGTTCTGAAATGAGAAAAAAATAAAAGAAAAATTTAAAAAAATAAAATAAAAAAGAACTCTACTCTCAAAACATCCTGAATACCATTGTGTGGAAAGTAATTCATCGTGTCAAGAACCCAGACAATTTCAAACTGAATGAAAAATAATTATCAACAGATGGCAACATTGAGGTGACAGAGACATTACAATTATCTGTAAAGGACTTAGATGCAGACACTATAAAATTCTTTCAATAAAAAATTAATGAACACACTTGAATGAAAAAATAAGAAATTTCAAAAATGAAAGTATCAAAAAAAATGAAAGTATCATCAAGAGTAAAGGAGAGGGACTCGCAGGATGGCTCAGTGGTCTAAAGCACCTGCTTATGAAAGCTTAGGCAGCTGCAGGGACTGCGGTTCGATCCCTGGCACCACATGCTGCGCCAGCCCTGCCCACAGGGCAGGCTGAGCTGCCATAAAAATAAATAAATAAACAAACAAAAAAGTTCTGAAACAAGAAAAAAAATAAAATAAAATAAATTCTTAAAAAAATAAAAAGAGTAAAGGAGGTATAAAGAAGAAGCAAATAGATCATTTATATCAGAAATATCCAGCAGTAACCAAAATAATAATGAAAAGATGAAGGAATAATTGAACTGAAAGATAGAATGATAGAAATTATCCAATTTGAGAAATAAAAATATAATACATTTAATAATTAATAGTGCCCAAGAGGTCTGTGACACTACAACAAAAGAACTAACATGTCATCAGAATCTAAGAACGAGAAGGAAAGGTGCATGACTAAAACAGTACCTGAAGAAACAACATCTGAAAAATTTCTCAAATTGGCCAGAGTTATAAACTTACACATTCAGGAATCAGAGGAAACTTAACAAGATGAACTCAAAAAAAACTACACCAAGACATCATATTGAAAAGTTTCAAAATTAAAGAAACAGAATCTTGAAAGCAGAAAAAGAAAAACAATACATTAACTGTAAGAGAAAATAATGAAAATTACAGAACTCTTATCACAAACCATGGAGACCACAAGGCAAGGAATATTTCCTATGAAAATATTATTTAGGAAGGAAAGAGAAATCAGAACTTTTTTCAGATGGGTAAGATCTAAGAGCTTTATTACCAGCACACCGAGAAAGAATGACTAAAGGAAGTTCTCTAATTAGAAAAAGAATGGTAAAGAAGGAAACCTCAGCACATCAGGAAGGAAGCAAAATCACAGGAAAAAATATAAACAAGTACTAATCAAAGTACAACAGAGTATTTAATACAAAACACTTTCTTGCAAAGAACATTATTACAAATAAAAAGAGAAGTTATAAAATGATAGACATACCACTTCTCCAAGAAAATGTAACATCTTAAATACATATGCACCAAAAGCAGTGATGAAAAATGTGTCAAGCAAAAACTGAAATGAAACTGAGAGACAATTATACTTAGGAATCATCTGAACATCTTTCTCTTTCTCAGTTGACATACCAATTAGACAAAATCTACAAGGGAGAGAGAAACAAAGAGAGAGAAATACAGAAAAGTAACAAAATAGATCCAAATCAAAAAGGAGTGAAATGATGCCAATAAAACCAGAAAATGGTAAAATTGAAAAGAAACAAAAGAAAAACAATGAAACAAATGGCTGAATCTTTAAAAATAAATAAAACTCACATCTCTTCTAGTAAGACTGATAGAAAAAAAAGTAAGTCACAAATTACCTATATTCAAATGAAACTGGCCTATCAGTACACTCTGTGGGATAATAAAGGAACTATGAACAGTTCTACATAAATTTGACATCTTATGTTGAAAAAGACCAGTTATTCAAGAAACAAACTATCACAGTTCACCCAAGAAGAAATCAGAAATTGAGTAGCTAAAAACTGCTGTAGAAATTGTATTCATAATTCAAAATCTTCTAAAATGAGACCTCAGGAGCTAAGTGATATTTAAGGAATTAGCACCAACACTATACAATCTGTTGTAAGAAGTATAATATTAAAAAATTTCCAGTTGATTTCATGCAGCTGATATTACCCAGTTATTAAGATGAGACTAAGACATTATAAAATGAATGATGAACTAGTATACCTCATAAATACAGAGAAATCCTTAATGAATAGCAACTAACCAACTTTTTCTTATTTTATTTTTTTTTATTTTTTTATTTTTTTGTCTTTTTTGAGACAGGGTCTCACTATGCAGTTGAGGCTGGCCTTGAGCTCACTTTTGTAGCCCAGGCTGGTCTCGAACTCTCACTGATCCTCCTGCCTCGGCCTCCCGAGTGCTGGGATTACAGGCGTGTGCCACCACGCCCGGCTCCAACTTTTTCAATATATTTAAAAAGTATATGCCATAACCGAATGGAGTTTATTCGAGGCATATAAGAGTAGCTCAATATTTGAAAAGGAAACAGTGTAGTCTACCATATTACCAGACTAAAGATCACCACAACTGATGCAGAAAAGAATTTGAAAAAACAAATAAAAATTATTCATGTTTTTAAAAAATTGTTCTCACAAGTATAGAAAGCAATTCTTTAATGTAATAAAGAACTTCTACAAACAAACTACTGCTAACATCATTTTTACTGAATTGCTTTCACTTTGAGGGTAATAAGACATACAAGAATATCCATTTTATTAAACATTAATATTAGTAGACTTAGTCAATGAAATAAAGTTGGAAAATGATAAAAACTGACTTCTAGATCAGAAGAATCTCCATACACAGATGGTATCATCTACATGGACAATTCCACTGAATCAACAGATTAACCAATACATTGGTACACAAGATTATATTGGATACAAGATACATTTAAACAAAAATTACTGTATTTCTCTGTATTATCAATAATCACATAGATATTGAAATCAAATATGTAATAACTTTTAAAACCATCCCAGTAAAATGAAATACTTAAGTATAAGTTTACAAAAATATACACAGGATCTGAATGCTGAAAATAAGCATTAACTAAATGAAAAACCATATTTTGTTCATATATCAAAAGCAAAATAGAGCAAAATTGTCAGTATCCCCAAACTGATCATTAGATTCACAATTCTTACCAAAACTTCATCAAAGGTTTTTGACACATAAATGAATTTATTCTAATATTTATAGGGAAAGGAAAGCCATAGAACACCTCAATGAGATTTGAGAAAAGAATAAAGTGGTATGTTGGAATCATTCTACCTAATATTAAACCTTGCTATGTAGCTGTATATTGACTGAGCAAGGGAAATTTAGATCAATGGAACAGAATAAAGACATGAATACTCAGATAAATGTGCTCAACATTTATTTTTAAAGGTGCGGAAAATAATTTAATGTAAGGACAGTAACCTTTTCATGCAGTGATGTTGAAGCATGTGGACTTACTCATTCCAAAAATAAAAAAATGATCCTCATCTAAGCCTTACTCCTCATAGAAAAGTTAAAGTAAAATGGATCATAGACTTAAATTTAAAATGTAAAATTATAAAGCCTTTAATGAAAACATACAAAACAATCTTTAAGGCCCAATGGTAGACAAATACTTGAAACCAAAAACACAATTCATCAAAGGAAGAACTTGTACATTACACTTCTTCATAATGTCATTTTTCTTTTGAGAAAGACCTTGTTAAAAGAATAGGCTAAAGAATGGAAAAAAATTTTGCAAGCCATTTATTAAACAAAGGTCTAGTGTCTAAGATATGTAAAGTATGATTGAACTTAACAGTAAAAATAAGAAGAAAGGATAGGAGGGAGGGAAAAGGAATTCAATTAGAACAAGGACAAAAGGCATGACTAGACAGTTCCTGGACTAGTACACTATAGGTGGCAAATAAGTACTAAAAGAACTAAAAGGATGCTTGGTGTCATTATCCATAAAGTACAAGGAAATTAAAATCACAAGATATTACTTATCAGAGCAACTAAAAAAAATAATACCACCACCAAATTCTGGCCAAGAGACGGAAACTGAATTACTCATTCATTGCCATGGAAATGTAAACTAGTATTGCTACTGTGGTAAAGTTTGACTTTTTCTTAAAAACTATGCATCTGTAGTAAGGTCCAGCAGTTATTGTACCCGTCCCTGTTTTTGTTGATGATGTTATGTAAACAGTGTCTCGATATGTAATCCTACATTACATATTGCAATGCTGAAACGCTGTGTAACTAAAGCTGACCTTGAACTCGCAGCAGCCTGCCTCAGCCACCCAAATGCTCAGATTACAAGCTTGCACCACCATATCTGGCTCTCGGTATTACCTCTGATACCTGCAGGTGAATTATTATCTCTTGTCCAAAATTTCTTCAAAAATTAATATAAGTGAATGGCAACCCCAAAGGTCAGAACACTTAAGTACAACTGAATCACCATTCTGAAAAGCAGAGGTAACTGAATTGTAACAACAGAAGTTGAACAAGGCCTCTTTACGAGTGTACCCTTTTTAATCCTTGCCATTCTTAAGCACAAAGAATTCAACCACAAGTTATTTGTTGTACTTCTTTCTGTAACTTTGAAGAGAGGGTGAAGGTGAAGGTATGGGAACTACTAGGCAGTATGTTTCCTGCAGCTACACTGTGTAAATTCTTTTTTATGTCTTTTTGAGACAGGGTCTTCTTTTGCAGTTCAGGCTAGCCTTTGAACTCACTTTTTGTAGCCCTGGCTGGTCTGGTCTTGGACTCACACAGTCCTCCCACCTCAGCCTCCCAAGTGCTGGGACTACAGGCATGCTCCACTCCAGCCCAGTTTGTAAATTCTATAGGTCTGCCCCACAGACAGATATTCCTGAATTAAATAACTTTTTTCTGTCACCAGTACCAGCTCAAATAAAAGGCATTCCTTATGTCTGTGCCAGGTCAGGGGCATAACATTATAAAGGGAGTAAGCATGGCAAGAATGAGCACAGGTATGCTAATACTTTTGAGATTAGAAAAGCAACGACAAGACAGGTGAATGGATAGATAAATGTTGCCACATGCCCCAAGAAGATTTGATATTCTAACTCCCAGGAAAATAATAAAGATGAAGGAAACATAAGGGTAATTAAAATTTGAGACTTTCTGTAGAAACATGTAAAGCTTATACTTAAACACAGAAGATGTGCAAAAATTGTATAGTATTGTGCCTCTAAAGGTGAAGATTCATTTACTGCAGAGCAGAATACATTATACCATGAGTTTAGCAGTAGAAGCTTTTGCCTGATTAGCTGTGATTATTTCCCCACAGTTTTCATCTGTTTCAGAGGCAATTGCCTATTGCCTAGCCCAGCTAATAAGTTAGAATTTTATGATATGGGATGTTTTCCCATGCCCCAGGTAGTTTTTGCTGATTAATATTCTTCCTTTCCATCAACAGGCATTACCTCCAGCTTATCCATCCAGAAAATGGGCAGGGTATGTGAATATTACTTAGTGAACACAATTTTAAGGATGAGATTCATTTAGTCTAGAGAAAATATTGATGAGCTTGCTAGTAGTTCAGTTATAAATCCTAAATTACCAAAACCATGTTCTCACTTTACCCTCAGTAGCTCCACAGGCTGCTGAGCACAATATACTGAGGAGTTATTCTGATAGGGCAATGTATTATGCTCCAAGGACATCAGAAAAAAAAACACACTATTCATAGAGAACAGTGGGAAAAGGTATGGACAACCCTCGTAGGATAGGTACAATGTCCACAGGCAATAATTTGTGCAGGGTAATTTTTTTTGGGGGGGTGCCAGAAATCTTAACTCAGGACCTCATACTTGCCAGGAAGACACTGCACTTCTGAGCTATATCTCTGGTCTTTATAGGCAGTATTTTTTTTTTTTTTGCCTTTTTGAGACAGGGTCTCACTATGCAATTCAGGCTGGCCTTGAGCTCACTTTTGTAGCCCAGGCTGGTCTTGAACTCACACCAATCCTCCTGCCTCAGCCTTCCAAGTGCTGGGATTACAGGGGTGAGCCACCACGCCCAGCTATAGGCAGTAATTTAAAACAAGGTGCAGCACATCTTTCAAAAGTGGTGTTCTAGCTAATCAAGGTTCCAAGGCCACATTTCTTTGTAGAAGTGTCATCTACCCTAACTCTCTGCTATGTGGGCTTGAAGAAATAATTAGAATAAAACTTGTTCATTAATATGCCTTGTTCTTATTCTTTTGTGTTCCTTTAAGAGATAAATAAATCAATGTGAAAACAGCTTTGTGCATATTGGGTTGGCTTTAGAAATGTTAACAAATAAGACATTATTCTAGCAGAGTTTTTCTTTTCTTTTGTAACTTTCAAAACTGACAAAAGTTTCAATGATAGAAAAACGATTTAGACAGCAGAGACACGTAGAAATCTAAAATTATAGTTTGATAATGCAATTAGAGGTACATCATTATATTTTAGACAAGAAAAATGCAAAGAGAACTGACTTTCCCAAAGTTGCATAGTTCTCCAAATGCCCATTCTAGGGCTGCTTATTGGTTATAAAATAATAATGAAAGCAATTATAATACTGATGATAAAAAATAATCACATATCTCTTCATGGATGTGGACACATTGTAAGAAGAGTGTCATTAGGCTATGATGGCTACAACATTACCAGGCAATATAATCTTACGGGTGTACCATTGTATATCTGCATCTGCAGTCTGACATTAACTAAAACATTGTTACACAGCCCATGACTATTGTAAGAGTTTTACATGGATATCTCATGAAATCCTCATAACAATCTCATTTGATGGATAAAGAAACTGAAACACAGAGAGATTTAGTGTTATCATGTAAAAATGTTGCTAATTATTTTCTTATTTTTGGGAGCTTGGAGCCTAAGAATTACACAATAGAATTGTAGTATCTGATAACACTGATATAGTTAAGTCTATAAAATTCTGTATTGCTGGGCGTGGTGACCCACGCCTGTAATCCCAGCACTTGGGAGGCTTAGGCAGGATGATCGATGTGAGTTCGAGACCAGCCTGGGCTACAAAAGTGAGCTCAAGGCCAGCCTGAACGGCATAGTGAGACCCTGTCTCAAAAAGACAAAAAAAAAATTCTGGATTGTTCTGTGGGTCACTAAAGACATAATTTTCAAAGATAATCTACTGAGGGTCAATATTTTATATGTCTATCCCTAAACTCCTATTCCCATATTTGGTGAGCGAGAATTGGTAAATTCGTTCATGCTCAGCTGGCATAGATTGGAAAGAGATTTATAGTTCAGCTTTTGTAAAAGTCCAGTGTCATTCATGTCCATTTGTATAGCATTTTCAAATTGGAGAAAGAGATAGACAGATAAACAGCCAGAAGGAAAGGACAAGCTGACCTATAAATATGAATGAACCAGTTGAACAAAGGCTACAATAGCCAAACAGGGAAAGATGGACAAGACAGAGCAACAGAGACAGGCATAAAAGCAGGAAAACACAGATTAAGAAGATGTTGAACAACAAATGAATAGAAAGAGAATAAAACATATCAAGAAAAATGGAGAGACAGGAGGAAACTTCGCAGAGGTGGGGAGGGGATAAACAAGCCAAAAGAGAAAATCAGAAAGACACAGAGAGCAAAGTGGAAAGGAGAGTGAGTGAGCTAACTAAATGGAGAGAGATGGACTGAAAGGTGAATAGATGGAAAGTGAAATAGTAGAAAAGAGGAAGTCAAAGCCATGGAAATTGATGGAAGGGAGAGCGTAGAAGAAGAAATGGGGAAGAAGAGACAAGGAAGAGAAAGAAAAAACATATAGTCTTACAGAAGTATAACAGAGGCAGCTTGATACAAAGGACCAGTAGAGAAGTAATCAAAGAGACAGACAAACTATCAGAGACAGAGTGAAGGAAAATGAGAGAAAGCAGACTGGTAAGAAATATTTACAAACTTTGTATCTTATGAAGGGGGAAATTTGTATCTTTGTGTCTAGAATCCAGAAACTCATAAAGGAGTCTCACAACATAATACAAATGTCATCAAAATACATTTCCTTCAAAACATGGATTAAGAGCTTGAGTAGCTATTTCTGCAAAGAAGATGTACTCAAATACTCAACAAGCCCATGAAAACATTCTGAGTGTCATTACACATTAGTAAAATGTAAATCAACACAAGATACACCATTGTGCTCACTGGAATGGCAGAAATCCAAAAAATGGGAATTATCCTCTATTTGGGAAGAGATAGAAAAATATGGATCCCTGTAATTTCTTGTGGGAGAATAAAAGCAACCCACCACTTGTTAAACAGTTTACTGGTTCCTGCAAAGTTACCATGTGACACAGAAATCACATATTTCAGTGTATACCCAGATGAATTGAATACAGACACATATGGATGCGTAGTCACAACAAGTCACAACAGTACTTCTCACAAACATCCAAATTCCTACCGTTTATGGATAAGCAAATCATAATATATCCAGATAGTAGAATATTATTCAGCTGTACAAAGAAATGAAATACTGATGCATGTTACAATATAGATGAACATCAAATACATGCTAAATGATAAAAAGCAAAAACATGATTACATATATTATAATGTTCCATTTATGTGAAATATGCAGAATAAATACATGCACAGAGATTGAAAGAAGCTTGGTAGTTGCCAGAGCTGGGGGAGTAGGTAAATGGTGAATAGTTGCTTGATGAGTGTGGGGTTTCCTCTGGTACTCATCACCATGTTGGGGAGCTAGAGACAGTTCGTTCTAGAACAAACTTGTGAATGTACTTCAAACCATTAAAGTGTTCAGTCTTAAATGGTTTATTTTGTTAATTTCAATAAAGAAGGACAAGTGAAACTAAGATCAATGACTCTAAGAAACAGTGAAGTAGATACAAAGAAAGAAATAGAATGTTAGACAATGTGGACAATATGACAGAAAGACTCGAAGACAACTGAAGAAACAGACAAAGCCAACTGAGAGGTTAAAGTTGATTTTTTAAAAATAGGAATTTTGAGATAAAAATTTTAAAATTTTAATGAGAGAAATAGCAATGAGAAAATTTCAAAACAGGTTAGTATGACAGTTACAATAATTAATACACTGCATATTGTTATCTTTGTAGCAGTTATTCAGAGTACAAGATGCAGACATGATATCTTATCTAAACACTATTAGTACAAATAATTCTTTTCATTGCACTAAGAGTAAGTAGCTGTATATCTATCCTAACTATTTCATATATACAGACATATATATATATATATATATATATATATATATATATAGTGTGTGTGTGTATATATATATTCTTTTCATATATATATATATATATATATATATATATATATATTCTTTTCCTCTGCAAAATGGTACTTCCTTCATATCCCTTTTTTGTTTTGTCTTGTCAGAAACAGGTGTTCCATTGCCATTCAAATATTGAAAGTGCATATTTTCAATAAAATAACTCAATATACTCCTATAGTCCATAATAGTAGTGGATTATCCACAGAACTGGCGATGTCAGAAGTTGTTGACTTGAGCCTTTGACAGCTCATCTTATTAATATGGCTTTACTTTTTATGCCTTATTGTTAGACTTTTCTGCTGCATGGTTAAGACCAAGATGAAACAGTACCTATACAACAAAAAATAATGCAAATTTTCTATTTGAAAAGGTCAGTCAAATCCCCTCAGGATTTACCCTGAGATGATGTACAGCAGTTTGTACAACTTTTGTCAGTGTTAGCCATCTGGATGAGTCCCAGCCATTGCTTGAGCAATTTGCTCTCTGTCAAAGCCTGAGAGAATGTTTTCTCTCTAGGTGACTCTCCCTAGGCACACCATACATCATCGATCCTTTTCCTCTGTAGCCCCATAAAATAATTTTGGTGGATAGTTCAAATTACTAATTGCAATAAATAACATTTCACCATGGCATAGCATGGGTTTAAATATGTATTTTCCTCTGGCTTTAGGTGACCCCTGTGTTTTGGTCATTCGGCCCCCGCCAGGGTCATGACCCACACGTTGAGAACGGCTGCCCAATACCATAGGCACTTTAACTTAACATCACTAACTTTCTGAATATGGAACACCTTAGACATAACATGGAACAGATAATTTCCAATGATCATTGATATTCTGAACTTTAAATCCATAAAGAATGTGGAAAAGACTATTACACATTTTTAGACAGATTTAGAAATCAAACCAAATATAACATTGTAACAGGACAATCTTATGGCATTCTTTTCTTCTCTCCTGGTTTCTTTTATTAATTTTTTTGAACATGTACTTCAGAGAGATTATAGCACTAATTGATATGACATTAGAAGCAGTATGCATTTAGAAGACCACAATGATAGGTAAAGCATGGATTTTATGTTACACATTGCTGTCCTCAGTGTAGTTGCTTGGTTCACAGATATCAACATATGAAGTTAGGATGATAATTCTTCCAATTAACTACTAGTTTCAAAACCTGATGAAGATCATTAGGACCATTTCCTTAAGCATCTTGTGTACATAAATGCATGGTTTGGGCTCTGCCTTGATTCCTAACTTTTCTCCTTGCTCTCTTTTCGTTATTTAATCCTTTAGTTCTCACTTACCATTTTAACTGTGTTATATTTTTCCATTTTTATTTCTTCTTTGAGTTATTTCACTAGGGAGACTGTATGATATTTACACATGTGGGTCTGGCTTATTTCATTTATGTGTAGATTTTCAAGTTGGTATCTACTTCTATATGAAGGCTTCGAGTTTATTCTTTACAGCTGAGGAATACACCATTGTATAAAAACACCACAACTTTCTCAGCCATTCTTAAGATGACGGCCATTTTGGTTGTTTCCAAGACTTGGCTATCAAAAATTGTGCTGCTCCTGCCAGGGAGATAGCTCAGTAGAATAAGTGCTTGTTTGGCAAGCTCAGGATCATGAGTTCAATCCCATTACCACACACGAAAAAAAATTATGCTGCTCTAAACATAGGTGTACAGATATCACTATGATATGATGTTTTCAGTTCTTTTAGGAAAATCCCCCATAGGGGGAGAGCTGGATTGAATAGGATTTCCAGTCCTAATTTTTAAGGAGTCTCCACACTGATTTCCATAAGGGTTGCACCATTCTGCATTCCCACCAGCAGTGGAGAAGTGTTCCTTTTTCCCCACAGCCTGTCCACCATTTGTTGTTGGTTGATTTCTTTAGAATAGCCATTCTTTCTGGGGTGAGATGGTGTCTAAGTGTTTTGATTTGCTTTTCATGGATGGCTAGCAATGTGGAACATTTCTTCATGTATTTCTTTATAAGCTTGTAGTATTTCTTCCTGTGAGAATTGTGTGTTCATCTTGCATGCCCATTTCTGGATTGATACTTTAAATTCTGGGGCCATAATTTTTTTTTAGTTTTTATTAATTTTAGATAGACTTTTGTCTGAGTACTGGTTAGTTAAGAATTTTTTCAAAATTTGTGGATTCTCTTTTCACTTTGTTCATAATTTCTTTTGATGTGTGGAAACCACGACAAAATGAGGTCCACATTGTTAATTCTTTCAAGTATTACATTTGCATTTTGATTTTTATCCATGAACTGTTTGCCTACACCTATATCTTGAAAATTAGGCTGTCTTTCTTCCAGTACACATGTTTGGCCCCTTTGTTGAAGATAAGATGACTGAGTGTGATTGTAGTTGCTTGTGCATCTTCTAATCCAGTGGTTCTCAACCTTTCTAATGCCATGACCCACAATACAGTTCCTCATATTGCGGTGACCCTCAAACAAAAAACAATTTTGGTGGCTACTTCAAAACCGTAATTTTGCTACAGTTATGATTTGGAATGGCTTTAGGCGACCCCTGTGTTTTAATTGTTCGACCCCCGCCAGGGTCGCGACCCACAGGTTGGAAACCGCTGTAATCCATTCCATTGATCCTGAGGTCTATTTTTTTGCCAATACGATACTGACTTTATCACAGGAGGTTTATAGTATAGTTTTAAGTCAGGAATTGTAATGCCTCCTACCTTGTCTTTGTTGCCCAGGTTTGTCCTTGCTGTTCTATGTCTTTTCTGGTTCCAAATAAATTTTAGGAATGATTTCTCTAAAACTATAAGATATGTTGGTCATATTTCAATTGGGATTGCATTAAATCAGAACAACAATTTTGGCCATCTTCACAATGTTGGTTCTTCTTATCCAAGAGTTAGAATATCTTTCCATCTTCTGAAATCCTCCATGATCTTTTTCAGGGTACTATAGTTTTCATTGAATAGATGTTTTACTTCTTTAGTGATTAATTCCTAAGTATTTCATTTTCTGTTGCGCTATTGTAAAGGTTATTGTTTCTCTAATTTCCCTCTTACTGTGTTTGTTATCTGTGTAGATTAATGCTGTTGACTTTTTGGTATTGACTTTGTATCCTGCTATGCTACTGAATTTGTGTATTAATTCTAGTAGCTTCTTGGTGGACTGTTTTGCGTCTTCCAAGTAGAGTATCATGTGATCTGCGAATAATGAAGTTTTAACTTCTTCTCCAATTCTTATTCCTTTTATTTCTCTTGTCGAATGGCTCTAGCTAATGATTTCAGAACCATATTCTACCAAATCTGAGAGTAAAAGACCAGTTTTTCCCCATTTAGAATTATGTTACCCATTGGATTGTCATAGGTGGCTTTTAGAAGATTGAGGTAGAAGCCATCTATTTTAATTTGCTACTTTAAACATGAATGAGTGTTGAACTTTGTCAAAAGCCTTTTGCTGCATCAACTGAGACCACCATGTGGTTTCTGGATATAGCTGTATGGATATTGTATGTTACATTTATAGATTTGCATATGGTGAACCATCCTTACATCCCTGGGATGAATCCTACCTAGTCATGGCATATAATCTTCTTAATGCTTTGCTCTATTGCATTTGCGGGGATTTTGAGGATTTTTGCATCTATGGTCATGAGAGAGATTAGCCTATATTCCAATTCTCTTTTTTAGTTCAATCATACTCTACTTTGGGTATCAATATAATGCTTGCTTCCAGGAATGATTTTTGAGGATTGTTTCCTTTTCAATTTCATTGAAGAGTTTGAAAAGTATTGGGATTATTTCTTCCCTAAATTTCTTGTAGAACTCAGCATTGAATCTATCAGGACCTGGTCTTTGCTTTGTTGATAGGTTTTTAACTACATTTTGTATTTCATTGACTGTTATTGGGTTATAGAGCACTCTTATATCTTCTTGAATCAATTTTGATAATTTTTACCTTTCTAGGAATCTGTCCATTTTCTCTGGGTCTTTAATTCTGTGAGAGTAAAAATTATCAAAGTAGCAATGAATGATCTTCTGAATCTCCACTTAGTCTCTGATAATTTCGCCCTTTCATTCCTTATTGCTTGAATTTGAGTTTTTTTTTCTTTCTTCTTTTTCATAAGGTTAACTAGGGGCTCATCAATTTCATTTAATCTTTCAAAGAACCAGCTTTTGATTCATTGATTCTTTGTATCGTTTTCATAGTCTCGATTGAATTAATTTCTGCTGTAATCTTTATAATTTCCTCCTGTCTTTGGGCTTTGAGTTTGGTTTGCTCTTCCTTTTCTAGATCTAGGTGGTGCATTACAGTATTTGTCTGTTCCTGTTCTATTTCCTTAAAATGTGAGTTCAAAATTATAAATTTCCCTCTAAGAACTGTTTTCATTGCATCCCTTAAATTCTGGTAGGTTGTGTTTGAGTTTTCATTAAATTTCAGGTATTGTTTAATTTCTTATTTAATTTCATCTGTAACCCATTGGTTGCTGAAGTGGGTCCTATTTAATTTCCATCTGTTTATGGGTTTTTGTGGTTTCTTTTGTCATTTATCTACACTTTCACTGCATTGTGGTAACATAATATGCGTGGGATGATTTCTGTTTTCTTGAGTTGTGTAACTATGACCCATGGGCTAGTATGTCATCTATTTTAGAAAATGTCCCATGAGTACCTGAAAAAAATGTGTATTCAGAAGTGGATGTTTGCAACACTCTGTATATGTCCACTAAATCCATTTGTTCCAAGTACTGGTTCAGTACTGTTATTTCTTTGCTATCTTTGTGGCTGCTTGACCTGACTTTTCAGAATAAGGGAGTGTTAACATCTCTTATTACGATTGTGTTATTGAACATTAGAGTTTTCCTGTCCATTAAGATTTGTCTGATATAGATGGTTGCTGCCATCTTGGGCGCAGACATATTTATGAGTGTTATTTCTTCCTCTTGAATGCCTAACCAGTATGCAGCAGCCTTCTTTATTTTGTTTGATCATTCTTCACTGTTAGAGAGTTGGATTGCTCCCTTGCTTTTTTTCTGGGGTGTTGGCTCATGTAGTATTGTTTTCCATCCTTTGACTTTCAGCCTATAAAGTTCTTTATGAGTTAAGTGTTTCTGGTATTAAGCATATTTTGGGGTTTTTTTTCCTAGTCCACTGTGCCAACCTATTTCTTTTAATTGGTGAATTGTGACCATTTATATTGATGATTACAATTGAGATATATTCATTTATGCTTACCATGTTGTTTACCTGCGGTTGTTTACCTCTTCATCTCCTATGTTTAATTGTTTGCCCTGTTGGGTGGGCTCTTTCCATTCTCATTTGTGGAGTTGTGGTCATTTTGGTCCCTCTCTACCATATCTTTTAGAAGTCTGTGTAGGATTGGCTTGCTCATCATGAAATTCTTTAGTTGTTCTTTTTCATGGAAGTATTTTAGTTCTCCATCAAACTTGAAAGAGTTTTGCAGGGTATAGCAGTCTGTTCTGGAATTTGTTTTCATGGAATAATTGAAGAACTCTGCTCCGTGCTCTTCTTGACTTTGTGATTTGTGAAGAAAAATCTGGCATTATTCTGATTGGTTTTCCCTTAAATGTGATGTGTTTCTTTTCACTACAGCTTTTAGTGTTTTACTCTTTGTTCAGTTTCTGGAATTTTGACTATTATATGTCTGGGTATATTTTTAATTGGGTTGATGTTATTTGGAGTTGTATACACTTCAGTTATCTTAATGCAAATTATTTTCCCACATTAGGGATGTTTTCTGCTAATACTTCCCATATTCTTTTTATATCATTTGTATTAATTCCTTCTTTCTCGTTGATATGTATTAATCTAAGATTGTTCATCCTTGCATCGTCTTGTAGATGTTGAATGGTTTTCTCTTGCATCCTAGTTGTTTTTAAGAGATCCTTTCTTACATTTTCACTAGCTGCAACTGTGTCTTCATGATCTTAATCTCTATCTTCACTTTCATTCAGCCCGTTTCACCAGAGTGTCATTGAGGTTTTAAGTTCCTCTGTATCTCCATGAGTCTGCTTCTTGCAAACCATTTCTTTCCTATATTTCTTATTCAAGGAGTCCATAGTTTTGCTAAACTCCTCTAATTTTTTTATCAGTGACTACATCAGAGGGAGTTATTAACTCTTTCATTATGGTTATCCTTTCTTTTTTGCTTCAAAAATTATTTCTTATATGATTTCCTCTCTACCCTTTTGCAGTTGTCTCTTTACTTCATAAACTATTAATACAGAGATTTCTTTATTTGCTTAAGAGATTATTTCTGATCTGATTTCCTCTATACCATTCTGCAGTTGTTTCTTTACTTCAGCTGCTATTCATTCAGAGTTTTCTCTTTTTCGTTTGAGATTGTTTCTGATCTGATTTCTGCTATACCTTTCTGGAGTTGTTTCTTTGCTTCAGATGCTATTAATCCAGAGATTTCAGCTGTTTGATTCCCATTTTCTTCTATGTTAGTGTCTCCTGTATTAGTTCTGGGTGTCTCAGGGCCTGATATTGAATTTTGTTCTTTCTTATTGTCTTCTGCTGGTTGCTGTAGAGCTTGGTGCAATTACACCTTTAGTGTAATTCTTACCCAAAAGAGATTATATATTTAAGATAGTTAAAGTTTGATATTTACAGAACTACAGTTAGGAACACTAATAGTGGGCAGTGATATTTAGCAGTTGACAAGCTTTTGTACCTAATGAGTTTGTATTTTACACATTAAGAGCAATTCTTATGTCTGTGTGCCTAAGCAGATATTCAATTGGAAGTTTGTATTTAATTTATTTCACTTAAGGTCTGTCTCATTACCTCCTTTTGATATACCTGGGATGGATGGTGTCACAACTTGAGGTCAGTCTGGTAGGCAGTTTGGAGCAGGAATTCTCTCCCACACAGCATGCAGGTTTTGTGGTGAATGGGGCAGAGGATGAGGAGGTGAGTCTGTGAACTGCATGAGCTGGAAGTCTGTACAGCATATGGTGTAGAGGTGCTCGGTCAGGTGGGCAGTGGATGAGGATGTTGGTCTGCCAGCCACGTGGAGCAGGAAGCCACGCCAGCACCTGATGTGGAGGTACCAGGGCAGATAGGACAAAGGATGATGAAATCAGACTGAAGACCACGTGGAGCAGGAAGACACTGTGGCACTGAGCGTGGAGTTGCTGGGGCATATGGTGCAGAGAATGAAGTGATTGGGCCAGATTGGCATGGACGTGCTGAGTAGGGTGGACGGAGAATGAGCCACTGTGGGCTGCATGGAGCAGGAAATCACTCCGGTGCATAGCATGGAGGTATAGCTCTGGGTGGGGCAGAGCAAGAAGAGCTGTTGTATTTGGTTTTTAAGAAAACACATGATCGGATCAGTTTAGATTAATACATATAGGTATATAAGATTGATCAAACAACTAAACATTAACCTTTCTAAATCCACATTACTTTTTTTTTTCCTTTTCCCCCTTTTTTTCTTTGAAAGTTGACATATTGCATATTGTCCTCACAATCATTCTATAGAGTGCAGTGTGTGGGCATGACCCACCTCCCTATTAATGTTGC
>PVJA010011783.1:0-53747 GCA_004027025.1 Myocastor coypus
TGAATCATGAATGGGTGGATGAGCTCAAATGAAAGTATCTCAGTGAACGTGTTGGAGAGCAGAGCAAACTTCCAGCTTAAACGATGGCCTACATCTCATAAAAATCTAGTGACATTCACTGAAATAATAGGCATTTGTTTTAAAAAAATTAGTGAGAAACACATTGAGAGGAAGAGGAGTTGTGGTTTTAGGACTGTGAATGAAAAGATGGGCTGAAGAGCTCCTTTTAGGGGAGTGACGTCACTAGCCCTAGAGATAGAGTAAATTACGGCGTATGTAACAGAAGCAAAATGGCCAACGGAAGGATGTTGTCGGGCCTCTATGTCATTCTCTGTAACATCCTCTGCAAGGGGCCAGAGAATAAGTCTTCCTAACTTCATGGACCTTAAATTCTCCTCTGTCCCTCACCTCTTGTAGAGGGAAAGCTACCATAGATAATGCAGAAACCAAAGTCATTTGATTCTCATCTAAATTTGTTTAGGGTTGGGGAGATAGCTCAGTGGCACAAGTGCTTGCCTGGCAAGTGCAAGGTCCTGAGTTCAATCCCCAGTACCAAAAATAAATACACAAACAAACAAACAAATAAATAAATAAATAAATAAAATAAACTTTGTTTAGGGACCCTGAAATTTTTTAGTTCATGTAGTTTTCATGTACCACAAATTCTTCTTCTTTGATTTTCTAGTTGTCTGAAAACAGATGCATGAAATTCTTAGTTCATGAGCTACACACAAAACGCCTCCGTGCTGACCTCAGCATGAGAGCCGAAGTGTAACAAATCCAGTGTTCTTCTCTTATAGTTGGATTTTGCCTAAAATTTATGGAGAATCCAGGCTGGGATTCTGGGTCTGCAGAGGGAAATGAGGGCCAAATGCGTGAGACTGTGAGGCATTCTGCTTGGCACTGGCTAAAACAAAACAGGACTCTAGATTTTAAAATGAAGAACTTTGAGCAATATGGTTATTACTTTATTTTACTATTTTATTCAGGGTCTCTTTTTTTAGTTTAGTCTTTTTATTAATTTCAAATACTTAAAAATAATTACAGATAATATAAACTAAATTTATTTGTTTGTTTGTTTGTTTTTATACCTTGAATGAAATGCAGGACTTTCCGTGAGTTGCCCAGGTGCTGTGACACTGAGCTACAGCCCTAGCCCCAAAAGCTGATGTGGAGAGAGAGCGTATCACTGTTTATTCAGGTGAAAATTCAGTTTCAGAAACAAGTAGGTTCCTATCTAAGATTCGCGTATAATCTGCACGCTATTTTGGACAATGTACTAAATAGTTCCTTGCCTCATTTTTCTTATTTTGTTTATTTATTTATTTTTTTTTTTTTCTTTTTGCGGAACCAGGGTTCAAACTCACAACCTTGCACTTACCAGGCAGGCACTCGTGCCCCGGAGCCGTCTCCCCAGCCCCTTTTTTTCTTATTTTAGAAGAGATGGAAAAAGATTTGTCAAAGCTATTGTTTGAATTAGGTTTTATTTCTTAAAACTGGCACAAAGTCAGGGGGCTTGCCCTAGTAAGTCATTACCTTTTCCGGTGTGAGGGGAAGCAGGGGGTCCGCTAGGGGCTGCGCTGTGGGTGTCGCCCAGCGCAGTCATGGGCGCAGGGCAGCAGGTGCGCGGTCTCGGGCCTTCTCCACGGGCTTGCTCCTCCCAGCAAGGCCACACTGGCCCCTGCATCCGGGAGCCTTAGGCCTCCATGCTGAAATAGCAAAGCTAGAGCTGTCAGGGACTCTGGATGCGTACCACACGGAACAAGCGCAGTGGCCTTTTGTCACCTCCGGTTTCCCAAGCAAAATTACGGTACCAGGCTAGTTTTAAGAACAGGGAGTGAGAGTCTGCACTTTTAGAACAACAGAAAAGTCAAACTGTAACAGGTATGGTGACGGGGCATGGTCCCCGATTTGTGGGTATTACACAGCATGCAACTGTTGATCAGGGTGTGGGGAGGTAGAAAGGCGCTGCCTGCAAGGAATTGCACGCAGCCCCACACAAACATGGCAACGTCGCGTGGCTGTGTCTTCTATGTGAAACATAGCCTGCAATAAAGGAAAGCGTAAAGAATGCAGACCCCATGCAGCCTACCCTGGAATCAGGAGGCTCACATACAGTGCCTTTGCCCTGTGTCTTGGCTACTTTTCTCTCCCCGCTGACACAAAATAACCTGACCCTCAAAATTCAGGAAAGAAAGGTTTATTACCCTTAGTGTGCTCAGGCTTCCGTTCAGCTGGCCCCACAGCAGGGCACGGGAGCAATGGCTAGCTCAAGGCGGCAGAAGAGAGCAAAAGCAGCAGGAGTAGGCGGGCCGTGTGTGTCGGGGAAGGAGCCAGCCTCTCCTCTGCGGTACTACATGCCGCCTTGCAGCCACGCCCCCTTCTGCCCTCCTCTTGCTTGGCCTCGGACGTTTGCCCAGTGAGGATGCTGCGCCCTCCGCAGCGGCAGAGTTGAGCCTCCGACCCCCTTTCTTCTAAAGTAGGCGCTGCCTGTCAGCTGTGACAGCCGCACAGCGAGTACGGGGACCAGATGCACTGAGGTAGAGAAGCTAGAATGGGGCTTGTTGTTAGATCCGAGATGGGTTCAGTCGGGGAAATTCTTGTTTACAAATCTTATCGAATCTTGACACAATCATCTATGTATTAGTAGGGTGGCCAGTGATGCTGTCATAGAAGACAATGATACAGAATGGCTGGATCAAGTAAATTAACATAATAATACGCATTTACCATGCATTACTCCAGGCTACTGGAAACGTCACCTCTTTTGATCAGGGTCTCCACATTGTCCCTCATTCATTTATTTATTTATTTATTTATTTATTTATTTATTTTTTATTTTTTTTTATTTTTTATTTTTTATTTTTTTTTTGGTGGGACCAGGGTTCAAACTCATGACCTTGCACTTGCCAGGCAGGCACTTGTGCCACAGAGCTATCTCCCTGGCCCCTATTTTTTAAAATTTTAGGGAAGAGTTTGCGGGTGTTCGAGGTCTCCCTACTAGATCAGATTCGTAGTGACTGGTCTGTTTTCAGCCTCCCAAGCACTGGGATTACAGGCACACACCTCCATACCCAGCCTCAATTGCTGTTTCAGCATGCCCTGGGGGTAGGGAGGAGCACAGCGGGCTCAGGAATTGAACCCTGGCCTCTGAGCCTGCTTGCAGATGCTTTAGGCTGCTGAGCTAGTGGGCCGGCCCTTTCCCTCAATTTCAAGGTCTGCCAAACACCACTATATTACTTTCTTCTGTGACATAAACATTTCAGATCCCATGTTTGGAAGAAACCATCTGGTGCTTGTCTTCCTGTTCTTGCCCTATTTTACTTACTGTAATGTCCTCCACCTTCGCCTGGGCTGTCCAGTGGCAGGAGGCATCTCACTGTCTGACTTGGAATACTGTTGCCGTTCACATGGCGGTGGACACACGCCGGTCCCGCGAGTTTGCTGCTGTGACTTCTGCTGCAAGAAGCGGAGCACACACGTGGAGGCATCTCCGGTGCGCTGAGATCATGCACTGTGGATATGCGCCGCCCTGTGGCATCTCCGGTGTACTGAGATCACCACTGTGGATATGCGCACTCCCGGTGGCATCTCTGGTGCGCCGAGATCACGCTTTGTGGATATGCTGCTGATTATTTGGTGGTTCAGTTTTTATTTCAAGAACCTCTTGCGTTTCCACAGTGGCCACACTACTCTGTGTCCCCACGAGTAATGTGTGAGAATTCCTTTCCGCCACGTGTCCCCAGCACTGCCTTCCATTCCTATTTCTGGTCACACCAGTTCTATCAGATGTGAGGTCAATATGGCTGTGGTTTCAATTCTCAACGCCAGATGATTAGCGATGTGGAGCTCTCTTTAATAGAAAGAATCACCTTTGAAATGCTTGCTACAGGAATAGAGCTCAGCTGCACAGCAAACACAAGGTCCTGGGTTTGATTCCAAGTGGTGAAGAATATAAACAAAAACTAAAAAATAGAATAATTGATGCAGGACAATTCCAGTATTTTGCTGAAGAAACAAGTGAAAATGAACAAGCAGAAGGGGCTGGGAGATAGCTCCGTGGCACAAGTGCCTGCCTGTCAAGTGCAAGGTCGTGAGTTCAAACCCTGGTCCTGAAAAAAAAAAAGAAAGAAAGAAAATGAACAAGCAGATAAAGGAAGAGTGGTCCATCTCAGCACTATCAGTTCTGCAGAAGGCCCAGGACGTGTCTTCTACTTCCTGATGTCCACTCTCCAGGTCCATCCGTTTGGTTAGTGAAGCTCACCCACACAAGCCACAACCCAGGCTCTCTTGCCCTCTGCCTTGCGGCCATCAATGACAAATGAAGGGCACAGGGGGAAACGCAGAGGGGGGCGATGTTCCCCCCTCTTCTCCACTCACTGCTCCTTTGGCCTCCTCTGTGGTCCACATATGCATCTCACTCACTTGAAAATCTCTTCTTAAAATTTACTCACCTTTAATGCGTCATCTTTTCTGCAGATGTACATAGGGACTGTCAATATATTCCAGTACATCAAACACTAAAAATCCCTCAACAGTAAACAGAAATGGTCAAGGGATCCAGCGGTGTAGATCACACCGAGCCTATCAAGTGCTTCATTCATGTATTAGCTATCATTTAGTTTTTAAAAATTGTGTTTTCCTATCTGCTCAAAAGGTTGATTTAAGAGATATTTTTGAGGGCCGGCCACATAGCTCAGTGGACTATGCATCTGCTTAGGCAAGCACAGGGACTGGTACCACATGCTGTTCTGGCCCCTGCCCCAGGCACACTGAGCCAGCTGTGGAGTCCAGGCATGGTGGTGCCTGTCTGCAGACTCACATGCGCGTCATGAAAATGCCTAGTATGCACTGAACTCATGCAGGGTGCCCTCCCATCCAGGCTATGGGCCCCTGAAGGGCTGCGCCAGAATGGCGCCTTTTGCATGTAAATAAGGCATAAATCAATTCATGAAAAGTGCAAAGGAAATCTTCCTCGGCTCCTCGCACACCTGTGACTACTCGGACACTCTCTACAGTACACGCACGGTGTTTCTTCCAGCCAGCTCTGACATGTGAAGCCTTACCTATGAACAACGGAAAGGACATTTCCTTGGCTTCCACGGATTTCGGCTAAATATCACCAAGCTGTCTATGGAGAACCCCTGTGCGACCCAGGGATCCCACTCACATGCATGTGCCGTGCATGGCTTCAGCAATGCCGGTCCTCACACGTAGCCTATTCACTCAGCAGAACACCCCCACGTGCTGAGTCACACGGCCGACTTGGGCTCAGCCAGGATGCGGCTCACCTCAGTTGTGGGCTTCCACGCATCGTGCTTCATTTCTTAGTTTGTATTTTTAAAGCGTTTGAAAACCCATTCATATAATTTAAACAAGAATCCTCTGCAGTTGCTCTTCTTAATGCCATTTTACTGATAATCATAAATTTTGGGGGAGACATTTCTTTAATACCAACTCTTGAGCATTTTTCTTCGTTTTTTTTTTTTGGTGTTGATACTTTGTTTTTCTATTTCCTTCACGACTATTGACTTGTCTGTTCTTGTATTTCTCACTTAGGCTTGTGAATAAAAATTAGGCAATGTTTCCAAGGTAAACACTTGAAAAAAATATTACATTAAGAATTCCCAATTTAATACATAGCTCTGTTACTGGTAGCTTAAGAAAGTTTTGAGTGCTATTTATCTCCATGCTATACAATGTCTGTGCAGTAACCGCTGGAGAAGAAGAATAACATGGTCAGCAGATTCTGTACACTGCTGCTGCTAGCAGTGAGGGAACCTGCAGAAGGAAACCTCCTGAATTAAAACCTGAGGCTTACAGAGGCCCTGTGTGAGCACAGCCTTGAACCTCTGGCTCTGATGCTTCCAGCAGGTGAGAAGCTCACCGAGTTCCACCTGCCTTCCGATCATTTCTCCATCTAGATGAAGCTCTTTCCTCACCTGGGAAATGCTGACGCAGGTGAAGACGGACAGAAGGCCAGCCCACCCCTGGCCCTTGCCTGGGCTTCGTTAGTCTACTGTGGCTAGGAGCTGTGTCTTCTCCCTCCACAAGGCCTTCCTCCTCCTCCTCCTCCTCCTCCTCATTCTCGTCCTCTTCCTTCTCTTCCTCATCCTCTTCCTCCTCCTCCTCCTCTCGCAGCCTTTGACAGTGATTGACAGCTACAAGTTGTTGTGTCAAAGCTCCCGCAAGTCAATTATGAAAATGATGTGCACTTGCTTGAAGATGATTGTAAATTGCTTCTGGCTGATCAGAATAATGAGTCGCAGCAATGCTAATCAACATCAGTTGGATAGAGCACCTCGTGCCTGCTGCTGGGTTTGCAGCTGCAACTAGTTCACGCAAAGGAGAGGGCTTTCAAATTTGTGTCGGATTGAGGCAGGATGTTCACAGTGGGGACTCTGGGATGAGAGGAGGCTGACCTCAAGGAAAGAAGGGGAGAGAAATAACACTCATTTTACAGCCGTTTCATGAAACATTTCCTTCCTAGGACCCTAGTTAGGCACATAGAGAGGAAGACCACATCGGCTAATGCTAGATGCTCAGATGCTTTTCTTAGAAGTAATGCGTCTTAGCACCACCTCTTCATGGCCGCCTTCTAAAGGTATTGTTAGTCATAGAATTAATGAGAAAACCTGACGCTGGGATCTAGCCCAACTTGGCACACCCAATGGGAAAGCTAGGATTCCAACTTCCATCTAATTTCAAAGTTTATTCCATCTCACCAATGTTACACAAAATATGATCTAAAACCACCCCCCATGTGCATGTCCAAAGTGTGGCTTCCCTGGCCGCACCCTGCGCCTCCTCAGCTCACACCTTTGTGAGGTTGTGAAACAGGGACCTAGCATGCCAGTTTCTCAGAAGCCATTTAGGCTGGACACCCATGCAGGGAACCTGAGAATGGCTGCCCCCGCCTTGACTGTTCCTAGAGTGGGGAGCCCAGAGGGAAAGATGGAGGATGCGGCCAATAGGTGGGGCATCTTTCCAAGGTGTCGAGGTGTTCTTTAGTGGAGTGTGGTAATATGGTTCCAGTTCTGTGAATATCTAAAAAACCGAATATGTTCAAGGGGCGAATATATGGCATGTTGACTACACCCCACTAATAACAACGAAAATTGCCAAGTACTAGAAAACAGTAAGTTGTGCAGGCCTTGTGCCTGAATTGCATTCACTCTAAGTATTTGTTGCCAATATCACTTAAGCTCTTGTTATTTTTAAAGGGAATATTCCTTAGAATTAAAGCAAATCTCTGCCCTGGGGGATGTGAACATCACCGAGAGCACATTGCCATAAGAGGACGGCAGTGGCGTTGGGAAGTGGAGGAAGGCGTGGAACTGGGGCCTCAGAGTCCAGTCAGCAAGGGAGCCTGGGAAAGGGCCATCTGGGAGGGGCGCTGAGTGCACTGGAGAAGAAGGACTCAGCCGCAAGAACACATCTACATGCGTCAGCAGTTTCTCCTTCCCTGCTCTTAAGCTTGATGAAAATCACACAGTTAAGAAATGAAAGGGGGCAGAATTTAGGCCCAGGCTTGTACAATTGCAAGCTCTATGATATATTCTTTGTGCTGTGTTACACTGATCAGCTCCATGGGCAAGCTTTATGAATTAGCTCATATCACTTCCGTAATGTTAAATGAATTCTGGGATTTGGAACAGACAGGGTATCACACCAACGTGCAGCTCAGTTAAGTGGAGAAGAGCCACTCACCACCTTGGATTAACTCCAAGATGCAATTCTATGACAAGGATACTGCAGACCCTCTCTCTTCTTCTGCCAAGCTCAACAGAGACGAGTGGCTGCATTCTGAGAACCTGAGTTTGCCAACTGCATTTCATGAACTTTGGAAGCCCCCGCACACTTCTCCTGCTCCTCTGTTGAAATTCTTTCCAACCTGCTAACTCCGTCGCAGCTCAGACTCACATGGCAGAGCCCAAATCCATTCGGGTAAATCCCAACTCCTTGTAGGACAATGCCACAGACTTGGTGTAGCTGCATCTCCAGTGTAAACTGCAAGGAACATTTACTTAGGCAGCCACTGTGCTTACCGAGAACTAGTGCTATTGTGGAACTATTGCAAAAGTGGTAGAAACTAATGGTGAGGCACCACACATTTTATTCCCTGTTAATCCTTTACTACTTAAAGTAGCCTTATGCATAGCTGTAATACCCGACTCACATTGGAGATGACGAGGCTGAAATTCTCAGAGATTAAAAAAGCTTGATTAAAATCACACAGTTAAGAAATGAAGGGAACAGAATGTAGACCCAGGCTTATGTGACTGCAAGCTCTACGATATATTCTTTGTGCTGTATTACACTGATCAGCTCCACGGGCAAGCTTTATCAATTAGCTCAGAACACTTCCATAACTTATACGTCTATAATAAGGCATGAATACAAGTGTTTATCCTTGAAATAAAACTCTCATTGGTTAAACACCAATTTGGAGCCGTATGATCTCACAGGCTTAACTACAAGTTTTAACCCCATTGCCTGCTTTGCACAGGAAAATGAGACACAAGAAAACAAGCCAACTCGGTAGCATTGACCTTGCTGGTAAAGGGGATTGTACACGGTCTTCAGCATTCTTGCTGCATATTTACGAGGAAAAAACATGAAAAGATTCTTGGTCTGGAGAAGTAAGAATTTGCAGACAAGGAAGGATCAGTGCACTCCTTACTGTCAAGGGTCTTAAAGGCCAAGGAAGAGCTTGAAATTTAACTTGTAAATACCTGCTCAGGAATGAGAAGGGCTTGCTGTGCCAGAGCGGCATGTTTGCCTGGAAGTGTAGATTGACATTGATTTTCTGTTTCCAGGAAGCTCATGAATTTTGTGAGGCCATCCTCCTTGATATCACTCTGCTGATTTCCTTGTGGCAGATGGGGGAGTGCTTGAGAGTTGATTGTGACATAGCAGAGAAGAGAATTCTCACTCAACCTCAGAAGGATAGAACACTTCCGGAAATCATGGTGGTACGGGACATGCCTGAGCTATGCGGTCACACATTAGCCAACACAGGGAGGTTCAACTGGTGTGGCAATGGATGATGTAGAAGGAAAAAGAGGAATTCAAGGGGGGACAATTTTGTTCCTTTTAGCCTCAAGGCCATTCTTATCAAGCAGGGCTTTCTGGTTCCATGAGCAAATGTGAAGCCACATTCATGAGGACAAGTTCCAGAAGGTGGCTTGACCAAGGAAGGGGCGGAAGGAGAAGGGATGCAAAGGTGGAGGTCAAGAATTCAGAGAAGCTCACTGTGAGGGAGCCAAGAGGAGAAGAATGGCCGTGTTTCCTGCAGCGAGCAATTTATGAGACATTGGAAGAGAAGAAGAAAATTTTCGTGTCTCATTAGGGAAATGTTTTGCAAACTGAAATTAAATTGGTGTCTTGATTGCATGGCATTTTGGAACTTTTAAAGGGCCTAATATGCATTTTGAAACTACAAAGAAACACATCTATATGCAGACGTCTGTACAAGCCTTTTTCACCTGAGATCACATTTTGGCAAGAGAAAGCCACCTAAGAAATCAATGTTAAAATAGGCCTGAATTAGGGAATTACTGGCTCAGAGACTTTCCTTCGGTGTTTGGTTTTTTCAAGTGCAAAGCTCTGGAATAGCTGTGGAGTTATGGATGGACACTACTCAGACTTGCATCTCATCCCCAAGCTGTTACATGATTAGCATCCTAGTGCCCCCGAGAACTTCCGTGAGGACTTCATGTATAGACCTGGCTTGCACAACAGTTTCTGTTGTTATTGTCAACATAAAAAGTGAAGGAACAGAATCTCAGTCTTCTATTTAATGGCATCATTCAAAGGGGGATAATTCTTATATGTGTTCAGTGGGCACAGATGCCATAGCTTCTTCTAATGCTACCAGATCAGGAAATACTAGCACAGGTAGAGGAACGACAAAGACTTTGTACAAGCTCCAGTAGAAAGGCAACTTGAACACCTATGAAAGAGACCAGGGAAGAGCTTTCTTCCTACCCAAAGTGCCCATGTGATTAAGCCAAAGACTCTAATACTGGACAAGTTAGAAAAGCAAAACAAAATTAACTAAGATATACTTTAATCAAGAGCAGATTGAATGGGCTGGTGAGATAGCTCAGCAGACTAAGCAACTGCTTTGAGAAGCACAGGGATCAGGGTTTGATTCCTGGTCCTGCCTGCCATGCTGACCTCACCCCTGGTGCCCATTGAAGCAGAGACTGAGTCTGCGTGTGATGATGCACACCTGTTATCCCAGCACTGGGGAGGCTGAAAATAGGAGGGTCACTACAAGTCTGAGCTGCATGCAAAACCCTGTATCAAATCAAAAATAAATAAATAAATAAACAAATAAATAAATGGACCTAGTGCGAGAATCTACGCAATTGTACCATCATCTGCAATGTTTGACCTATTTATCTTGCAGAAAGAGGGCAAAAATGCTTTCACTCTCTTCTTGCCCAGCCTTAAAAGCATTTTTTCCTCTTAGTGGCTTATGCTGCAGGTAGGTCTCTGCGGCAGGGGATGAATTTTGAAAGAATGATTTGCCTGTGTTTTCTTCTCGAAAAAGAGGGGAATGGAATTGGAAGCACCAAATACAAACAATAAGGCATATAATTGGTTTCTGGAACTATCCTTTTATAAAAATAAACATTAAAGTTAGTATTTTGCCTTTCTTGGGTATTTGTCTCTGTGACCATTTTTGTCTGGGTGTCCCCCTCAAGCCTTATATCATGAGGTCTGGGCATTGCAGGAGTGGCTGAATCTAGAGTCTGTGCTTAGTTCGTTATCCAGTGCTGGGACCGGGGTGCCGGTGCTACTCCAGTCCTAGGGCAGGTAGCCTTCACTCAGTATAAGAAAGAAAAAGCAGCTTGCCCTTCCCCACCTGCTCTTGGTGCTTCTGGTGTCATCTGCTGTTGCCCCTCTGCTCTGTGTCGTCCCACCCTGGAGCCAGCTGACGATGGACCGAAATCATTACAGCCTGTGAGCTATAGAAGCCTTTTCTCCTTAGCTTTGACCTTCAAGTGTTTTGTCTTCACAATGACACAAAAGAAATTAACATAGAATTGGTACCAGAAAACTGGGATCATTGCTGCGATGACACCTGAGCCTGTTGCACAGGAGACCTTAGCGATGGCCTGGGGGAAGAGAGAGGAAAGGTTCTGAAATGTCTCCTGAAAGAGTAGTGTTGAAGCATTTTGAGCCATTCTGTGTGTGAGATTATAGTGCAAGTTCAGAAGGCTGAGAGAAATACCACCAAGAAAGATGGTGCTTGGGAAATTTCTGCTGAGGAGTGCCCTGTTTTGTGGGCTACAGGCAGTGTGTGTGAGGACTTGGCAGAAAAATTCATCTGCATTTTGCTCACATTCAGGGAATTTGCCTGAGGTTGAAATTAAGAACAGTGTACGAATTAATCTGGCAAAAGAAGTATCAAGGCAGTCAGATACTGAGACCCTGGCATGGCTATTGTTGAGGGCTTCTACCCAGATCTATGTTGAAAATCTAAAGCAGAAAGTCCACTGAAATAATTTAAATTATTGTGCATTTGGCCAGAAAGGAAGCTCCAGTGAAGCCATGGACTGCAAAGATAGAGGAGACATTGCTTGCTGAGAAGGAAGAGGACAATAGAAAGGATAGCCTGAGGTCACCATAGAAAGGAGCAAGCCTCCATCCTAGGAAGCCTCAAAACTGCAAAAGGGAAAGACTTTGCTTAGAGAAAAAAGCCACAGAGTGCCATGTACCTGAACAGCACTGGTTGAAACATATCGTGGAATGGTGGCAGCATACAGAATTTGTTCCACAGAATTGGATTCAGAGTTCCCAGTGTTCCAGGCCCTGGACCCCTACAAAAAAAGAGAGAAGGAAGCCTGGCTGCTGCTCCAGCTGGCAGCAGACATTGGCTTCATCCAGACAGTATGGTTTTAGGTGCATGCAGAACGGAAGAGTTGTGGGGTTAAGAGGGCTTCCGCCTCAATTTCAGGCCAGAGAGGCTAGGCCGTGCACCTCTGAGAGAGCAGTGTGTGAAGCTGTGAGTGTGAAGTTCAAGGTGCAGTGGAGACCCCAGAACTTTGTAACAGGAAGGAATGTGACTCTTCTAAGGAAAGCTTCGAGAAAGAGGTAGTGTGAGCCCAAGGGAGAGGCCATAGGGGCTACGCCAGTGGAAGCGCCGCCATCAGGGTGGAGCCACAAGGCTCTCTGGAGCTCACAACCTGGTGCAATTTGTATTGGATGCTTCACAGGCAACGAAGGACTTAACATCTGCCCTGCTAGATTTTGGGCTTCCTCTGGTCACACTCTTTTATGCCCCTATTTTTGACGGTAGAGCGGAAACATTTTATCTTGCACCATTGAATGTTGGAAGTATTTAACAGACTTCTCATTTATACAAAGAGTCCTAGTTAATAGTTTGCCTTAAATCTCAGATGAGACTTTCATTTCTCAGCAATGCTGAAATCGTTAGGATTTTGGCAGCTCTTGGAGACGTGTTTAGTGTCTTTTGCATAAAGGGATGTGCATGAATCTTTGTGGGGGGGCATCAAGAAGAGAATATTATGGTTTGTGTCTGGATGTCCCCCAGGGCTTCATGGGTGGCAGGCTTTTAAAAATGGCTGAGCCTAGAGCTTATGATTGTATAAGTGGTGCACCCACCCCAGCCGATGGCCTGCCTGCAAGGTAAGGAAGGAAACGAGGCTTGCTTCTCCCTTTCTGCTCTTGCTTCTGCCCAGAGTGGTTGCCCCTCTGCTATGTGCCACTCTGCCTTGGAGCCAGCCAAATTGGGATTGAAATCTTTGCAAATTGTGAGTTAATAAATCTTTCCTCCTTTAACTTTGAGTGTTGGATAGTTTATCACAGTAAAAAGAGAAAAATAACTGAGACAGTTACTAATTTGAAAATTAAGATCTTATAATCTGGTCTGGCGGGTTAGCTCTGCAGCTCAAGCACATGATTGTCAAGTGCAAGGTCCCCAGTGTAATCCCTAGTGAAAAACAAAAGATGTAAAGATATAGTCTGAACAGTTTTTGAATTTAAAAAAATAAATGCTCAGAATTACCTTTCAATGGGTCCTAGGTTCTTCTGCCTATTTTGATGCTTTTCCTTTCCTTATCATTTTAAACGGAGAGCTAGTGGGTTACCAGATGATGTCCAAGGACGTTCTGCATGTGTCCACCACATCAGTGCCCAGGAGATGATTCTGCAGTGTGGCCAAGTGCCCTTGAGCAGCAAGAATACCATTTTTGTTTAGCTGTAAATATCTTTCGTGCACCACCCACATCACCATAAAAGCATGAATAGAAAGTATCTGTTAGATTCCCATTTATGCACTTTAATCTTTCTATGTCATTTCCATAATGTATTTTAGTCACTTCACCTTGTAAACATTTAAGTCTACACTCTGGACTCAAAGTCTTTATTATGTAGACTATACAACCGATAGAGCTCGTGGCCTCAGTTTGACCACTGAAACTGCATCATCTTTGATTAGGTAGAAAAAGTGGTAGTGGATGTAGCTTTATAAAATTGCAAGGTTACAAAACCAAACTATTACTTAGCTGTGCCAGCGCAATCACAATCTGAAGTTATCTTTCTTCCATGCCCAGATTGTTCCAATAGGCAGTGATCTTTTCCCTAGTGCATTTCTATGTGTGGCAGATTTACCTTTACCAGTGCCAGTTCTATATATAGAAAAGGAAAATCAATCTTTCTGTAACTTCTATATGACCACCGACTTTACACCTTATACTATGCTTTGTTTTATAGTCCTACAGCTTAGTAAATTTAGGATTCTCTTATCTCAACCCCTTTATGTTTGTCCATGTATCACCAAAATGAAATGCAGATCCTCTCAGCCTGAGCTCTGTCTTCCCCAGTGCAGCCTGTCCCCTGCTGCGCAGTCCCTGTGCCCTGCTGCAGACAGGATGGAGCTCTCCTTATTGTTGAGAGTGGTGGCTAAATTTACAGTTTTAGACACTGAGTTTGGTGATAGCATACCTTGGCATCTCTGTTCTTTTTTTCTAAAAAGCCTTATACTTTTTCTTATATTTGAAAACATCCTACTAAACTTTTACAGTTGGTCTAAGAGGGTAGTTTCGGTGGAACTGTTGTCAACTTATAGCCAAGAGAACACAATCGTTCAATCTGTTTCTTTGTTATTTCATTACTCCATTTCTGTTTACATTATCTGGTTAATTGACTGAACTGAACTTGGTTTGAAAATAAAGACAAGATTTTATTTGTTTTTCTTCCCCAGTACCTAGATATTCAGCAAAAAGCAAACAGCTCTAGAATATTATTCCTGATGTTTTGAGAAATTCTACAGAATCAGTCTCCTCTATGAGAGTTTTTTTGTGAAATTTATTCATATTCATCTTTAATGTTTGGGCAGGCCTAAGAAACACCATGACCTGGACGGAGTATAAAAACTCATTTTCCCCTCACCCTGGCAGCCGAGTGGCCCCCGATGGCCCCCGGTTTGCTGAGGGGTCTGCTTCCCTCGCAGTGACATCATCTCACTTACGGGATGAGGGCTGACTTCTGTTGCTCCCCGGAAGGGCACTCATCCTCTCCTTAGCATTCCAACCTCATGACCTACTTTCTTGCCGAATGTGCATGTTCTCTTAGCAGCAACTTTGCAGTTTGGTTTGGAGGAAAACAAAGACTTCTTCCATAGCAAGACATATTCGTGGTAGTACAGTGTGTGGCACCTAGGGAACATGGCTGTCAAATAACTGAAAGTCAATGAGACGTGCATTTTCACCTACTGACTCTTTTTTCATTTATTAAATGTTTATTAATTATCTTGATATTTCAACACAAAAATAATGGCCAACCTACCGAATTGCTTTTATTCATGTTTGCTCTACCCATAGAGATAACTCTCCATCTTCACTTTACGTCACACCTCTGTTGAGTTTGGTTCACCTGTGAACATTTTGCTTCATCGTCATCCATAGGCTTTCACCTACTACTTTTTGGTTCATCAAAAAAGTATATAATTCAAGTATGTGTGAAAAATCTGCAAATGATAAATGTGCTTATTATGATTTTATATTTAATAAAGCTACACATAAAATCATATTGTATACAAATACCACATATGTATAGGTGTTTACGTGTTACAGTCCACCAAGAAAGAGGTTCCCTTAAGTGTCCTTAAGAAACGCTGCATTTCTTTTTCTCAAATTAAGGAAGAGTGACTATCCCACTGGATGGGAACGTGAGATGTCATCTAATCTACGACAGCTTCACAAATGATTTTGTACCTACTTGAGACGCTCACGAATCCAAGTAATAATGCTGTGAGTGCTTGACTCTTGAAAAACTAACGGATGATCACATAAATTGATTGGGGAAGTGTTCACTGTTCAGTAGAGATGAGCCCCTACTATTAGCAAAACTAGAATGAGTCAGACAATAGCATTCGATCTCCCAGAGGCATCGCTTATGTTGCTATTATCTAGTTTGCTCCTTATGATCAATTAAGCTACTGATACTCGATGCACTGTTTTTCCAATTGGTTATCTTTAAGACTGTATCTTGTAGTAGATAAAGCCATGCATCTTGCAACTAGACCCAGGCTTGAATTTTGGCTTGCTCACATAGTAGTTTCCTGCCTCTTGACAAGTTACTAATATCTGCTTTGTCATTTGTAAAATGAAAATAAAACTTCACATCATAGTAAGTTGTGAAGACCAAAAGGAAGTGCAGCTGGAATTTGGGTCCTTCAGGCAGATGCTCCACGTGGTTCCGTTCCTGTCGCTATGACCGAGGTGGCTGGCTTCGTTTTTTGTCATTGTGCTCATCCACTAAAGTTTTCCCAAATCTGAACATTTTCTGTTTTATGCTGAATTTGTATTGGTGTCTGTTTGCAGTAGTGGTCAATACACGGAAGGTGTTCTTTTGAAAGTGTGCTCTCTTTTCTTGTGTGATTTGTCTCCTGTGCAATCTACTTCCTGTTACACAGGTCAGGAAGACACAGGACCACTCTGTACCAAAACCACCCCTTTCTATAGCAGAGTTCAGCAGCTGCCAAGAAGTGTCAGTCCTTTTGCCAGGTCACTCCAGGCTCAGTTTCCCCGTGAGAGTGCCACCCCTGCCAGGGCCATCTTGCACACTCCTTACATGGACTGTTCTTTTCCTATAAACCTAACACTGTGGATTTATGGCCTTCATTTTCAAGCCAGTTTCCACTCACTTGTGTTCTGCTCCACAGGCATCTGTGCTCCATCTTTTACTCACTTGTACATTTTTTACTCATTTTCCCCCTAGATCTTGAAATCCTATTCTCCCGTCCCTTGTTCCATGTAACAATTTAATTTTCTTGTTTTGAATTTCAATCTTGATTGTTTATTTTTTGCACTGGCAGGAAAGCTAGGTACTTTGACAAATGTTATCTACTATTTTGGCTTCTCAAAACAACACAGCTCTCCTATAAGGTGGAGATATTGCCTCTTTTTTAAAAAGAAGAAACCAAGGCTACCAGAGGCTAAAGGTGTGGACAACAATCATAGTAGGGGCACAGGAGAGCTAGCATTTGAAGGTAGTGCTCTGCTCCATGCATGCCATCTCAAGCTGGGCATTATGGTACATGTTTGCAATCTGAGCCTTAGGCAGGCTGCGGCAAGAGGACCTGGAGTTCAAAACCAGCATGACCTACACTTTCAGACTGACTCATAAAGACAAAAATCCAACAAACAGAAAGCATGCCATCTTTTAAACTCTCCACCTAACTGGTGTTTTGGTCACGGTTCTCCAGGAAAACAGAACCAAGAAGAAGACACACATGGGTACACAAACACAAAAACACACACAGATCTAAACATGCACACGTACATGCAGGATGGGGATTCCAGGAATTCACTTGTGGAATCGTAGTGGCTAACTCTCATGATCTTCTGATCTGTTGTCTGTGGTACAATTCCCTTCCATGCTGAAGTCCCAAGATGCAGGAGCGCCTATTGCCAGGGTTGGATGTCTAGCTCAAGCGCACAGCAAACCTGTTTGCTTGCTCCCTGCGCAGGCCTCCAAGGGACCAGCTGATTTAGGACCATTTGTTTCACTCATTTATTGACTTAAGTGTTAATTAAGGTCACCCCTAAACACACTTAGAAACATATGTAGAAATAGTACTCTGTCCTCCATGGGGTGACCTTCTGCATGGTCACCTTGACACGCCAGACGAACCAGGAAATCGCCTTTCTTCTGAGAGCTGCTTAACTTATCTTACTCCTCATCTCCCCTGCTGAAATTTCTTTCTCCTCTCTGTTTCTATAACCTGTTGTCTATGTGTGTTTCGCGAGGCTTGTCCTGTCTTGTTTTGAGCGAGATGTCGGTGTGTGTATCTAGTCTCTTCTGCTGGACTCTCAGTTCAGTCAGGACTTGGCATTTCCTTTCCAACTTCTATTGCTAGTTCTGTCTCGCTCAGAGTCATGCACCAAGCAGGCATCCCGTAAACGTAGAACTGAGCTGAAATGAATGGAATTAATTGTATTGACCTTGTCCACGGCCACTCCGTAGCTGAGTCTCAGGCTGGACTCAGGCTTCTCTTTGAAAAATACTGTCCTTAAAACCACACACAGCCCAAAGAAAAGAGACGACGAGCCCACACAGGGATTTTGAATCTATCTCTGCCACTTAGCAGAGCCATGTCTCTGCGTAAGGTACTTGGTGTTTCTGATTTCTTTCGCACATGCAGTAGAAAAATGATACCTATACTGTACTGCAGATGGATTATGAGAATGAAACAGAGATCACATGGGAAGTATTTAATGCCTTCTTGCTATCCATATTCACGTAATGAATGACAGTAGCCTGCAGCCTGGCTATTATTATTATTATTATTATTTAACAAATTAAGAAGTGGAAACCACAGATTTGTTTCCAAGGCATTATTATTATTAATTATTATTATTATTATTATTATTATTATTATTATTTTAGCAGTACATTGAAATCAGAGTAAAAACTGACAAGAGAACAAATTGAATGACTTCCACATAAAGAGTGTCACGCGTTCCCCAGGGAGCATCTACAGCCTCAGAGAGGGCGCCCAGGACAGCAAGCCAGTTGCACGCGAGGAGGACGGCTGATAATTATGTCTTGTCTCAGTGTTTTGCTTTTTCCTAGGACAATATACCTGGCAGCCACAGTTGAAAGGAGCTGAGGTTTATGTCGGCTCAGAGGTTTTAAGGAATTTAGAGCCGCACCTTCTAGCTCCCATCAGAATGGCCTGGTGGAACACTGGCTCATTCCAACATGCCAAGGAAGCAGAGGAGTCAGGCTGCACGGGAGTGAGCCTCTTAGACTGTCCTCTCAGCCTTTGCTGACGAGGCCCTAGCCCTTGGGGCACAGCCAGCCAGGGCTTCCGGAGGGTTCATCTACCCATGGTCACAGGGTCCCCACGGTCCAGTCACCTCCCCCACAGCAGAATCTGGAGGCATGTTAGACCTGAGTCTCACACCACTTTGCGTTCATGTGATAATGGCTGCTTAGCTGGATAGCAGAGGACACCTGAAGGGCCTGACCAGAGCACAAGAGGGAACGGTCTGCATGCACCAGCTCCAGATGCATGAGGCTGCCCGGGAGGAGGCTGGCCTAGGTAGGGCGGCCCGGAGTAGCTGAGGCCAGTGCAAGGGGCAGCTGGGCCGGAGAGGCGGCCGCCCTGGGTCTCCCTCACCCTGACCTGCACGTTACTTGGTGCTTCTCCATCTTCGCCTTCCGCCTCCCCAATTTCTTTTAAAGTTGAACTCCACCGCCCTAACAGAAGCCATCCAGTTGCTGCTAGTACAAAGTTCAGAAGACTATTTCAGATAGAGGCAGTAATTTGCTTCCTTTTAATGAAGAGCGCGCGTCATGGTACAGAACAGTACAAATCGGACTTCAAAAATGGTTTAGAAATCTACTGAAAGTTATTTTTCCACATCATGTATGAATGCTGCTATAAATTGTGATGCAGTGTTATGAATGTTACCAAGAAAGAAAAAGGGAAAAAGGATCCTCAATTATCTTTTATTTGGCAGAAAATAGAGATTAACAAATGATTGCATTTGGGTGTAAGTAGCCTTAAAAATATAAAATAATGTAAATAATGTTAGATTTTAAAAACAATATCCTAGATTCTATGACAAAATGTAAGTTTTAACTCAGTTGCTCTCACATAACTTTGTTTCTTTTCTTTTTTTGAGACAGGGTCTCACTATGCAGTTGAGGCTGGCTTTGAGCTCACTTTGTAGCCCAGGCTGGTCTCGAACTCACACCAATCCTCCTACCTCAGCCTCTCAAGTGGTGAGATTACAGGTTTGTGCTGCCACGCCCAGCTTACCTTTGTTAATATATATATATATATATATATATATATATATATATATATATATAGTACCAAGTCTATAGGGTCTCACTGTACAGGCTGGACTCCTAGTGATCCTCTTGTTTTTAGCCTACCAAGTTTTGGGATTACAGGCACGTGTCACCATGCCTAGTCTCTGACATACCTTCTTGATTGGATAATACTATCTCCTCTAGCTCAGTATGACAATTGGAAGCAAAGAAAAATACCCCATGCCGTGCTGGCCCTCCTCCAAGCCACTGATCTGGCCACTGAGTCCTGGTATGGTGGCACACGCCTGCAATCCCAGCTCTGGGAAGACTGAGACAGGAGGGGCACTATGAGTCTGCGCTGCATAGTGAGACCCTAGCTCTGTACCAAATCAGAGGGAGGGGGGGAGGGAGGGAGGGGGAGAGGAAGGGAGGGAGGAAGGGAGAAAGAAAGGGAGGGAAGGAGGAAGAGAGAGAGAGACAGAGAGAGACAGACAGACAGAGACAGAGAGAGAGCAAGACAGAGAGAGAGAGGGAAAGAAAGAGAGAGAGAGAGAGCAAGAGAGAGAGAGAGAGAGAGAGAGAGAGCATGTCAAAGCTAGAAACTGACCTGGCTTTAAAGTGAATCACTTATCATGTCAAAACCTTAAGATGCTACTGGATATAGAGTTTCCCTATAAAATACATATTATCCAACTAAATTTGATCAGAGAAAAATAGCCAATATTTTTTACGTATGTATGGCCTATGCAATATTTGCCACATGCTTACACACACCATGGTTGTTCTTCTGAATTTAAATTTTACTGGGTGTTTTGTATACTTATTTAATAAATTTTACAAACATAGAAATGCATAGAAGTGTCAAAATCAAAGAGAGAGGTAGTAATTCCTTAAACCATCTTATTGCTTTCAAAGTCACAGTGTCCTCTGGTTTCACTCCTATGACTGCGCTTGAGCTTACTTGGTACAGGTCCTGCTGTGCTGCACAATGTTTTCCTTCTCATTTTCTGACAATTAAGTTATTCTTATGCCAAGGAAACATTTGTAAAAAACATTGCATGTCCACTTAGTTACTGTAAATTAAAAATTAAAGTATATAATGTCTGGCACCAGTCCCTGGCACCTGCAAAGCTCTCTGGAAAGACAAATATAGGAGGCCCGGCGAGATGGCTTAGCATCTAGAGCGCCCGCTTAGGAAAGCTTAGGCAACCTCAGGAATCGCGATTCAATTCCTGGCACGACATGCTGCGCCAGCCCCACCCCCAGGGCAGGCTGAGCTGGCCATAACATAAATAAAGAAGGTTAAAAAAATAAAGTAAAAGACGAATACAGGAAGTGATGCGGGCCCCGTGCTGGAGATGAGCACCACTGCTTTTACTGCTGCTGCCGTTTCAGTTGTTACTGAATCGTACAGCGGTAGGACTCACGCTCCTGCTATGTAATATCATGCTCAGGGCCAGGGAAGTGAAGCTCCTTATGACAATAAGTACGAGAGTGACTCAGAGTCCAATAAGTAGGCTTTTTAGGGGAAGGAAGGTCATGGTTTCGGTGTAAGACTTCCCCATACTAGTCCTTGGCTTGACTATTGTTCCATAGGAATATGTGGAGGTTATGCATTCATTATGGATCAACGTGGCCAGGTCACAGAATATGCAGATATTTGGCTGAACCTTGTTGCCAAGCGTCTGTGAGTGTACTGATGGAAGAGATAAGCAAGTCACTTGGCCGACACTGCCCCGGAAAACCAAGCCACAACAAAACACTAAAGCAGTTTTTTTCTCACTGAGTGTCATCGAACTAGTTGAGGAACTGAGCATGACAAAAGGTGCAAGGAAGCGATTTTAGATTCCTTCTTGTCTGCTTGAGCTAGGACATCAGTGTGTGAACCAGTATCATCTGTCTATCTGTCTATCATCTATATATCTATCTATCTATCGTCTATGTATCTATGTATCTATGTATCTATCTATCTATCATCTACCATCTCTATCATTTGTTCTGCTGGTTCTGTTTCTCTGGAGAATTTTGATGAAAGCAATTTTTGTTTTCTGGCCTGTGCCTGCTCAGCCTGCCCCGAGGGTAGGGCCAGCATGGCGTGTGGTGCCGGGGTGGGGGTGGGGGTTGAACTGCGGTCCCTTGCATCTGCCTCAGCTTGTCTAAATTTGTGCTTTAGACCGGTAGGCTATCTCACTGGCCTTGAATAAAATATTTTTAAAGCTCAATATGTCAAAGAGTTTTAGTTACTTTCTCTTATTGAGGAAATGAAAGAACCAGTGCCTAAAATTAACAAAGGAAAGTTTTGATTGGCTCACCATTCGTGGAGATTTCAGTCCATAATCAGCTGGCGCCAACACAGGCTGGCATGGCAGAAGGGCAGTGGTTCAGGGTGGTGGAAGACAGCAAAGTGAAAAGCAGAAAAGAGTGGCAGAAGTCTCTTTCCCTCCCTTATATTGTATGCAGGCTACCCGCCCTAGGTCAGGTATGGCACTTGCATCATGGTTGCCCTCCTCTTACACAGGCTGAGGATGATTACAAAGGGGAAGCCACGCCCCCTGCCAAGTCAGGGTGGAAACGCTGTTTCCTGAGGTAAAGGGTATGAAAACCAGATGTCTCAGGTGAATTGGCTGTCTTGGAAAAGCCACCCCCTGCTGCACACACACACACACACACACACACACACACGCACAGCACTGCATGAAGCTTTGGGGGACATCCAGACAGCAACCATAACACAAGCTTTTCAGTTACCCTGTCAAGATTTACTTTTAAGAACAGACTGTAGGAAACCATTTGGTTGCAGACAAAAATAGGAAATTATATTGAAGTTTATTTAGCAAGCAGTAGTTGTATTTAAATTGGCCCAAGCACAATAAAATTTAAATCTGGCAATTCTCAAAACAACCCATTCTCTCGCAATTATTTGAAGGTAATGGAGGAGGGATATTAGGGTAAACTTGGGAGATATTTTCTTAATGCTAGGATTTTTAAATGGAAAGGATACTCGCATGAAATACTTTCAGATGAAAAATACTTTCAGATAATGCTTTTGAACAAGTTTCTTTCCGTACTTCCTTAAAAATAGGCCCTGTTTGAAAACATCATCTGAATTTGGTGAGGTGATGATAATTGTGCAAGAGAAGTGATACATAGCGTGAACAAGTGCAGCAGTCTGGGAGTGACGCAAAGCTGGAGCTCCCCCGGCAGCCCCATAGTAGCTGCGGTACTTCTAGGGAGCCCACCTCACCTTCCTGCATTTCCCAGCAGGCCCTGGGCTATATGCACATTTCCCACATATTTTGCCGCTGCAGCTTTCTACCTCCCTGTGTGTCCCAGGGCACCTGGCACTTCACTGAGTTCCCTTGGCCGGCTATGACTGTCTTTTGCCAGGACAATTATTACCTCTGCTCATCTCACCCTAAGGCACAGCTCTTGATTATGTCTTGATTTCCCCAAGTGCAAGACACAAGCCTATCATGTTTAATGGCTTCACTGATGTTATAGGGATTTTGTCAAAGAAAGTTATGACCTTATGCACAGTAGAAGAACTTGTAGGTCCTTTGCAATCATTTTATGATGTCCAGGAGGCTCTAAGCTGATGGGGTGAAAACCCCAATACAAACAGGACAAAGTGCATTACAGTGCTAAGACACTGGCTTATGGTTATTCCTCCTGAAGTGTACTCGAGGATCTTACAAGGATGGGTGAGACTTCACTGCCTCTCTGTCTCATGATGCCGGAAGCCAAGAGTGCATTTGGATGTTTCCAAAAGGCATGCGCAGCCTACGGTTTTTGTTGGCACACCTTGCCAGTCTTTTTGCCATCCATTTCCTCCTCAAAGTTGAAACGTGCAGTTTTTGAGTTGTAGTAACAGTAACATAGGTGCAATTCCCCAGCCGTGAAGTGCCCTAAGTCAGTGCCTTGGCGTTGCCACCCGCTAGGGCGCTCTAGAAAGCCCTGCCCACTCCGCCTGTCTAGCGCCCTGCCTGCTTTATCAGTAACTTCTTACTAAGGCAGTTCTATAAACTTATTCGTGGATTTCTCTTATTTTTGATTTCATAATTTCAATGAATTCAATTACAGACTGAAAAATACCATGAAAGAGGGAGAACGTATTCTTATTAACACCAATTCATGAAGGCTTCTGTTTAGATCCAGCCACTTATTACCACATGTTTCCCATGTCATCAGCAAAATAAGGTATAATATTGATATATTAATGTAACTGCTATGCCATCAAATTGAAATTTTAAATGTATCGTTTGGGTGCATACAAATAATTTAATAAATAATAGCTATAATTTATCTGAGCAAAGTGTAATGAGAAAGCTAGAATGAAGGTTTTAAGTAGACTAAATTTCAGGCAAAAAAAAAAAATGCTTTTAAGAAAATGTAGCAATTCCTAGAGTAGACTAACAAACTAGCAGGAGCTTTTTCTATAAAATGCAAAGTACTTGTCCAATTTTATAGTTGTCCATTGCCGTGAAGCCTACCACTGTAAAACTTAGAGTGTAAGAACTCAACTATGCATTCACTCAGAAATGCAATAGGCATGACTGATACCTCCCTGGACGTAAAGGAGGCAGCTTCACCCGGGCTCAGAGATCTCCCTGCAGTATGGTCTCAGTGTCATGGGGTGGGGGCTGGGGTGATACGCTTTCCTCTGCACAAGCTGCTCCCAGGGCTTCTTCTCCTTCTTCATGGAAGGCTGCCTGGGCCTTACAAGTGGGAGTCAGAGATCCTGAGAAGTAAAGGCTGTCTGAGCCAGGAGCACAAGCCCCTCTGGTGTCACCCTCGCCATATGTGCTTCGGCAGGCAGTCCCAGACTCTGTGTGGGGTAGAAGGATGCTGAAGATTGGAAAGGCATTTTTTAAAGTTCTGTGTATCCCACACTGCCTGGAAGTCATTTCAAAGCCAAAATTTGATTTCGTACTGATCTGATAACAACGTCCTTTTCACAAAGAATAAAACTGACCTAAGGGGAAATACAGAAAAGGTTAAGGAATCCTCCCATGGGGACATTATATGATTCCCAAGTCCTTAAGTCAACTACCCATTCTGATTCACAAAATGAAATGGGAGAGGACACTTTTAGGCTAGGGTGCTATCCTAAGTGGCTAAGAAATGTGAGGATATTTGGACATGGAGCGGTAGCTTTAGTAGTACAGATGACTTTATCAGCTAAAGAGACATAGTGCAGGGCCAGTAAAGGGGACAGATCACCCTAACTGGTGGAATGACACTCCAGATTATTCAGTTTGATCAGATCATTTCTGTACAAACAATGCCTGCTTTGCACACACATGTGCCATTTGAATTGCGTTTTGCTGGTGGTGTGTGCTGTCTGAGATGGCAGTGCGTTAGGGCTGTCACAGCGTGACGTCTCAGGGCACTGAGTCGTGTGCCATGGGGACCAATAACGAGACCTCTGCGCTGGGTCCACTCTGGACGGCGGGTCCTCTACGGTCCTGCTGGGCGACACAGGCCCCAGAGCAGTGACTTTCGGTAACATTTACAAAATGGTGCGATGTAACACACGACAACAGGACCCACAGGTTGTGGAGTTCCACTCAGGTCTGAGATGCCTAGGAGCTTTCTTTTTTCTTGGTGGTACCAGGGTTTGAACTCAGGAACTTGCGCCTGCCTGGCAAGGGGCAAGCGCTGATTCCACTGAGCTAACTCCTGGGTCCCCTAGGAGCTCTGGAAGAGAAAATAAATAAATAAATAAATATTTTCAGTAGAAAAATTCACTGAAAAACAGTTCAATATTGTACATAGATCAGCTTAATTTCTTCATTCTGTGTACATTAACAATGTCAAAATGCTGGTAATTTAGAAGTCATCCAATTATGGGTGCAATTCATATAATCATTGTTTACATTTTGATTAAAAATTGCAAAAGATTGTGGACAATTTTCGATATTTCATACAAAGTATGTGTTTGTTAAGCGGGCTGTGGAGGAGTTTCATTAAAGTTATCGATTGATTGATTGATTGATTGATTTAGTGACTGACTCAGCCTGCCCTAAGGGTGAGGCTAATGCAGCATGTGGTGCGGGTAATCGAACCATAGTCCCCTACACCTGCCTAAGCTTGCCTAAGCAGATCGTTTAGATAGCTTAGCTCTCTCACTGGCCCTAAACTTATTTATTTATTTATTTATTTATTTATTTATTTATTTATTTATTTATCTATCTATCTATCTATCTATCTATCTATTTATTTATTTACCTATCTATTATTTTAGGGAAGGGTCTAGAGGGTGTTCAGGGTCTTACTACTAGATCAGACTTATAATGACCCCCATGGCTACAGCCTACCAAGAGCTGGGACTAAAGGCGCACACCACCACGCCCAGTGTCAATTGCTGCCTCAGCGCTCCCTGGGCGCGGAGCTGGTATGGCTGGCCCTGCGCCTGCTTCCAGGTGCTTTAATCCGCCAAGCTATTTGGCTGGCCCTATAAAGGTTTATATTTAAAAAGAAAGCCATTTCAAAGTTTGTGTTACCATCCCTCTCCTGTTACACCTTGTAGTATAGAGTCTGTGGAAGAACAGCAAGTGACATTTGTGCAGATAGTGACTTGCTCGCAGTCATAGGCCAGTGTGACTCTGATAAGCGCCTCTCCTGGAAGTTGGCCATCTTTCCATTCCGGTGCATGGCAGCGCGGTTACACAGGGGAAACACTTGCCGAGGGCCTAAGCCAGCTGCTCGGCTCCCTGTGCGCTGGGAGGATTGCGAAGGTGAAGGAGGGGCTAGACCCCTCTGGTACCATCCGGGCCCCTGCTGTCCCTACCTAATCGCTCTTTCAGCACAGAATGGCAGGTGAGAGAGGAGGGGCCGCACTGAGAAGGAATGAAGTAGAGGCAGCAGAGCAGAGTGCGCCTCCGTGGGCTGAGCACTCAGGCCCAGGCGCCCTGGGCTCGCCTTTTCCTCTTGCCGTCTCTGAGAACTGTTCTTCCCCGCTGCCCTCATCAGGCCAGATGAGACTCCACAGGACTTCTGTCCTAGGACTCTTCCCTTTCTCTTATGTTAGGGTTCCTCTCAGGGTCCTGAGCCAGTGTCCTCAGATGCTGGCTGTGTCAGATGACCCGACTTTCTGCTGCTGAAGTAAATATTGGACGGTGGGTAATGAGTGCAACAGAGGTGATGTTCACCCAGCTCAGAAACAGCAGGTGGGGTTGGATGTTGGAAGTGAGGGAGACAGAAGGGATGGAGAATAGAGGGAGAGAAGGAGACAGGATTGGAAGGAGAGAGAGAGAGAGGGAGAAGGAGAGAGAGAGAGAGAGGGAGAGAGAGAGGGAGAGAGAGGGAGAGAGGGAGGGAGAGGGAGAGGGAGAGAGAGAGGGAGAGAGAGAGAGAGAGGGAGAGAGAGAGAGAGAGAGAGAGAGAGAGAGAGAGAGGGAGAGAGAGGGAGAGGGAGAGAGACAGAGAGAGAGGGAGAGAGAGAGAGAGAGAGAGAGGGAGAGAGGGAGAGAGAGACAGAGAGGGAGAGGGAGAGAGACAGAGAAATCACATGACCAAGATAGCAAGGAGGCGTGAACTGAAAACACCTCACTCACCTCACCAGGACGCAGCTTTCCAGGACCTTAGCCTGTATTTGAGGAGCCCATGACTTCCCGTGGAAAGGGGTATTTCCTGCTGTAATCCTCTCTTAAAGACAGATCGCTTCTCCGTACAGCCAAACTAGGCGCCAAACTTCTAGCATATGAAACCTTGAATGACGGCCACACCCATGAGCCTGCTGTGGCAATCACGTCCCCTGGGGACGGCAGTTCAGAGAGAAAGGATGCCAGGCTTCCCCACCCCCGTCGCCAGCCTGCCTAGCCTGCGTGACCCTTGGGCTCTTGGCTTCTGCTGGATTGTGTTTCAGCTGGCTGGCTGGCTGTTCTTGGAGAGCCAATGAGAACATGCTGCCTGTGCAGATCCCTGCAGGTGCTAGGTTACGGACAGCTCATGGTGAGCAACCCCTGCGTGAAACCACGCGAAAGTTTGCCCACGCAGGAGGAGAGCTTAGGATCCTTGAGGGCCTCCCGTTTCATTATTTTGTCAGCATCCAAAAGTGTGCATTTATACAGTGATTTAGAGTATACACATTATTTTTACTGTCATAATTTTATCTAGTCTTCACCAAAACTGTGGCAGGCAAGCTACAGTGATTATGTCTTTATTACACAAAGAGGAAGCCGAATCTTTTGTCTGTTTAATTGAGTTGGCCAAAGTCCCACAGCTTATAAAGCATCCTTTGCAGGAATGAAAGAGGAAGAGGTACAGCTAGGACTCCACACCAAGTCTCTGTGAGTTGACATGTAGGGTTGTTTTCAATATACTTTCTTATTATTCCATGGTCATATTGGTTAGACTCCTGAGGAATTTATTGCTTAAAATGATTTAAAGCATTGCAACTTATTAATGAATGGGGAAACAAAGAAAAGAAATAATAGCAGCTTTTATGATAATCAGATGTACTGTGTCTCAGAGAGCCCCTAGGGGGCACATGACTGGCACCTGCTACACCTGCCTCAGGAGCGCGGCCTTGGCGCTGCGTGTGGTCCTGCTGAAGTCTATGTCCAGACTTCCCGCTGTTAAATCCCTGGAGAATCGAAGGTGAAAAGGACACAGGAACCTGCTCTAATCTTTCTTCCTATCTCAGCTCTATGAATAGAATTGCCTTTCCTATGAGCTCTAATCAGTGTCGCACTGAGTAACTACTGATAATCAAACAGATTTTTAATACTTTAACCCATTATATTTAATTGAGCTATTTGAGTTACAGGAATAAATAGAAACAGATGAACCTTTAAATCCCTTGGCACTAACTGCTGTTTACCTGACTCAGTCAATGAGTCAATCTCCCATCTAACTCTTTCCTACCCGCTTCTCCCCCTTTGAAAAATAAGACTGCAATTAAATGTATGGTAGTAGATCATTTCTTGCAGGCAATAATTACATGGGAGCGTTTGAAGCTCTAATTTAGAGTAATAAACTTTCTTCCTAATCTTAACACCTAAAGTCATCGGCCTTGCTCTAATGTTGATGATAACGCTGAAGCCTAAAATAACCAGCTCAATGAAAGACAACTGTCCTGTCATTACTTTGTGCCCGAGTGCAGTGCAGTTATAAGGAGACCATCTTTTAAAGGTTAGAGGAGACTATGTCTTCTGCTTTGGATATCGCTCAAAGCACCCGACCTATCTTGAGCCTAGGGATAGAATCTGCACCGCGACGAATGCTAGAACCTAGCAGGCAGCCCAAGAGCGATGGTCCTACAGGCAGATGGGACAGCAGGAGCCACGTCAGCAAGTGGGAGGGGCCACGGGGCTGGTGGGGGATACAGCACTCAGTCATTTGAAGGAGAAATGAACTGAGGGGAGGGCAAGCTTTCTCAGCTCTGCGTTCCTAGATTGCCTAAAGGGTTTACAAGATAGGGCTGCAGGGGCTGAAACGTCTTTAAAAAAAAATAGTAATAGAAATAATCAAGAGGGGCCCAGCTGAGGAAACATATAAATAGATTTGTGCTTTATAGAAAGCATGACAGCTCTGGACTGAAGTGTGGCCCAGAGAAGACAGAAATTGAGGCAGCCAGACCGGAAGTTGTGAGTTGTAAAGACCCCCCACGAGGCTAGAGCTATGCAGCGGCCTCTAGAGGGAGAATGCAGAAGAAGCTCTCTAAATTGTAAAGGTAAAATTCTGGGAATCTCTGGGCTGTTCATTGAGAGATGAAGTATATAGGGTACTAGAAAACAAAGGAAAAGAATAATAGCATTTCTTATGGACATAAACGAAGAACCAGAGAACAGGAAAGGAATCTGCCACAGCGGGAGCGCTTCGGAGCACCTTGTGTTACATGCGTGTCATAATAGAAGTTGACCGTCTGTGGGTCACCAGGGTGCAACGTTGGGAGTTGTTGTGAGTGGTAGCCAAGGGCTCTTACGAAGCCATAAGGCCGAGAATATAAAGCTACGCCTGGAGGGAGCGCCGTGGTACTTCGAGATACCTACACAAGATGGACCGGCAGAAAAGGACGAGAGGAACCCTAAGCTTCTGCTTTTCAAAACTTAGCAAAGAAACTGAAGGGACAGATTCCCATGAAGAGCAAGAGAAAGGCAGTCTTGCTAAGAGTTCTGGAAAGGGAATAGGTAAATGGAAGACCACTCATCACGTTTGAAAACTTGGCACAGAGCCTTGGAAGTAAAGGACTGAACGCTGCAATATGAGATGTGCCGTTTCGGACTTGCTGCTGATTTCAAATCTTGTTTTACCGCTTGTTGAACACTGCAGTGCTGGAGAGCTGTGGGCCGAGGCCTGGGCGAAACGCAGAGAGATTTGCGACTGCTGTCTGATCACTTTTTATGCTCTGTTGTTTAAGGGGTGTTAGGATGTGTGCATGGATGTGGGAGAACAGAAAAAGAGGGGCTTAGAAACTGACATGCACTAAATATTAAACACATTTTATAGGCTAAGCATTTGCACAAAGATTCTACCATAAACTATCCAATTTAACCCTGATTGTATCCAGAGGAATTTAGCCAATTTTACAGTTGAAAATGATGTTCAGAAATGTAATCTCACTCTCCATGGGCAATTAAACTAATATTTATTAGAGCTGTCACTGTATCTTTTTTTTTTTTTTTTTTTTAAGAATTTAGAGGCCGGGCGTGGTGGCGCACACCTGTAATCCCAGCACTTGGGAGGCTGAGGCAGGAGGATCGATGCGAGTTCGAGACCAGCCTGGGCTACAAAAGTGAGCTCAAGGCCAGCCTCAACTGCATAGCGAGACCCTGTCTCCAAAAGACAAAAAAAAAAAAAAAAAAAAGAATTTAGTACAGGGTCTACAGAGTCTATAGGGTCTTACTAAGTAGATCGGACTGTGCCTTTGCGGCTGGATTTCCTTCTAGCAGGGATGCCATCTGCCTACGGCTCAGTCTGGAACTCTGTGCCCCTCCTGCCAGCCTGGACACTCGCATCCACTGACATTTTCCCTGGCAGTACCACAGGAAGCTTTGTGGCCTTTAGCCAGTCCCATAGGGCAGGGCAGCTTCAAGAGCAGCCCCAGACAGGATCTCCACGTTCCCCTGCTCAGAAGGACTCCCAAGGCAGGAGCCACGCCTTTCTTTCCATCTTTGTGTCACAATGCCCGACCACCCAGGGGCTCTGGGAAAGCTGTGTGGAACAAAGCAGTGGGCATATTGATAGTGGAGCAGACCTTTTTAATATCCGCAGAGGTGCAGAGTTTTTCTGGGTAGCATTGTGGCAGTGTTACTTCATGTGTCCTGACCACATTTGTTTTGCATTTTAGTCCATTACCATAATAATGTCTCTCCATTTGCAGCTGATACATTTGAAAATAAATTGCTTTGCCTGGGAAATAGGAGAAAGAAATACGATTAAGTGACCATAATTGCTATTGCTTTAATAGTCACCTGTATATTATGAAATTTGGACTGAAAAAGTTTTTCTAAAGAACTGAAATGCTTAGTCCATTACTGAGTATGCTTTGTGACAGAATGATATTTTTTTTTAATAGAAAATATTTTCCTCTTCCTCTCAGCTGTATTTTGTGAAAAGGTATGAATAGCTCCCCAACTGGGCTTTATGAGGCAGAGGGCAGGTCAGATGTCAAATGTTATCTCAGCTCTGGAGCTAAAACTGCACAGAACTTGGAGCAATACCTTGGGACGCCCAGGCCTGTTATTTCTCTTTTGTGTCCATCAGTGAATAAACGCAGTTGCATAGGTTTAGAATGTCATGTCTTTACTAACACAGACCAAAGCAACTGGAAGAATTCCCATCCTGCCTACTCCTTGAGACACACCTGGGCTAAGAAACTCCCGTACATCCTTTCCAATGATATTTTATTATTTCAGCATCCATCTCACTGTGGTATAACTACTAATGAGTCCACAGCTTACGCTCATTAATCACCTCCTCAGCTCTCGGGGTCCGGTCACATTCGCACTGCATCGCCCAGTGCCCCGTGCACTGCCTGTTCCACAGAAAATGCTGAAAAGGATTAGAGTGACAAATCTGAGCCGTGGTCCCAGCAACTGGGAGCGAAGGTTTCGACATCAGCCAGGAAGGTTCTGACTTGGCTGGATGATGTAGTTGGCTTATTATAAGGAAGCTTTAGATCATAAATTTTCAATTTCACGAGGCCACAAGCCAGGCTATGCTCATTTTTCTACTTCTCTGTTTATTTGGTGCTGTGGCTTGTGTCTAGTTGTCCCCAAAGCCTCAGGCAGCTATGGGGCAGCTTCTAGTCTTTGTGACTAACTCACCCAGTGCTGGGATTATGGATGTGAGTGGTACACCCACCTGGGGCGGGTAATCTGCATAGGATGTGGGCAAGGAGAGGCTGACTGGCTGGCTGCTGCAGGCCTGATCCTCCCTTGGCTCATTGCTGTTTTCCACCACCGCAAACATCTGCCCTCTGCCATGTGCCACTCCGCCTTGGAGCCAGCCTATGGCTTGAACCCCCCACGCACTGAACTAAACACACCTTTTCTTCCTCTGTATTGGATGTGGGTATTTTGTCAGAGCAAAGAAGAAAAAGTAACTGGTACATTTTGTAAGTGAATTGAATTTTTACCTAACACACATCAGCAAAAATGAAGCCATTTTTTCTCATTTTTTGGTATTTCTTGTTTTAGTGAAGTACCTAGTGTGCTGGAAACTTTATCTAAATGATCTCGAGTTTTCGCAGCTGCACGGCAAGGCAGCGCTTCTTAGGCTATCTCATAGGCTCAGTGGCTATAGCTAAGACAGGTTCCATGTTTCTCAAAAGATCCATATCAGCATCAGGTGTGGGAAAGGATGACAATAAGAGTAGCAACAATTATTCTGCTATAGGCCCAACCAATTTTGAAAGCACACCGGCCACATTAGCCTCATGGGCTGCACTCCCCATTAAGGGGAGATTTGGGTGCAGAGCTGTGCGTGCCTCCTTGAAGGGGTGGGCTTTGACATCTGAGCCAGCCAGAAGCATTCTGGCTCAATTTCGCCTAAGATGAAAAGAAAAAAAAATGGCGCATGAATAATTTCGTGTTAGATTTGACAGGAAGATTTCTTTCCATATCCACCACAAGCTATGTGTCTAGTGCTAGAATAATACCAGCTTAATTAGTGCAATTTATAAGTGTCAGAGAAGGCTTTGAGAATAAAAAACACAAAGGAACACGGGAATGGGATTAGGGTTGTGCTGACTCGAATGAGCTGTGCGCAGTCACTGTAGCCGTACACTTGGAGGGCGAAGCGGTGTGAGCAGCAGTTAGTGGGGCCTTGCTAAGGTATCTTAAAGGATTAAAATAAATTTTTTTAATACCCTTGTGCCATTGAGAACAAAGACGTGCCTTTCCTGTGGGTGTAGGAAAGATACCTTGGGATAAGAGTCCCCCTGCCCCAGGGAAGGTTAGCCCTGGCCCAGAAGAGAAGGGCGAGGATAGCTCTGGTGCTGCTGCCGCTGCTGGGCAAATGCCAAGGTACCATAATTTTCAGTGGTGCATCCCGAATGCCCCACCTGCAGGTAGGCTGCCCCTGGCTCTTTGAAAACAGTCAGTGTGTCAACTTCAGCATACTTTTCAACACGCTTTATTCTTCCGCTTCATTAGTGGAAAATAACAGCAAATACTAAAAATTGAATATATTTTTTAAAAACATCTCTTTACATCAAAGGTTTATATAACAGAAAGAAAATCTGTTAATTTGGAAAACTTGAGGAAACATCTCACTAAATGTGACCTGAATTGATAGGAGACTGGTACTGGGTTATTAATCCAAGGAGAAGAAAATGAGTTCAAAACCTTTTTGATATCTGCAAATGCATACCTAGGCTATTGTGTAAAATTTGTTCCTTAAGTGAGCCTAGAAATTTCAGGCCATTATGACACAAGGGAAAATAATTACAAACAATTTATTCTCCCAAATAATTTTTGGTGGCATGTGTAATGTCTTATTTTTTACTAGAATCTATTCTATTTTGGTGCAAGAACTCTGCATGAAAATTTATAGTAGGAAAGCCAGCAAACAATTTCTTTACTAGGTAGTCAAGATGACAATTTATAAAACCATGTTGATTAGCTTACAAGAGGTGGTGGAAATTATCTTTTACCTCTGTGGTCTTTGTCAAAAATTAGGCCAATATCTAGCTATACAAATAATGGAAAATAAATTAAATAAAATATCTAACAGGATACCTCAAAATACTGAAATCTGAGAAATCTACATGGCCACACAGAACCTAAGTACACCTGACCCCAGTCTGCATGTGGTTTCCTGCATGATGTTCTAGGAGGGAAAGTATTTATGGGATAAACTAAAGAAATGTGAGTAAAATATATGCTTGGGACTCGTTAGTTGTAATAAAGGCACCATGCCCATGTAAGATTTAACAGTAGAAGTGACATCTCTATGTCATCTTTGGAACCTTCCTATAAATCTAAAGCTACGTTTGTTGTCTTAAAGGGAGCTACACTGGGAAATGCTTCATTGAAATTGTTCTAAGGGTAATGAGCAATAGTTTGGATTCTGTGATTTCAGTTGACATAACAAATTACTCAAGGCTGCTTACTTCTTACAGAAAAGAGGGTTTTTGAAGTCATAGTCTTGGCAGCTGCAAGTCCCCAGTCTACTGGTTCCAACTGTCAGCCTCTGGCTAAGGACGCCCTGGCAGGTGGCATCTTATGGCAGAAGTCCCTGTGAGAGAACACACCAGAAGGGATTAAGCTTGAGAGACTTAGGGGCCAGGCCCACTCCTTCAAAGATTCTTCCTGAAGTAAACAGCAGGAGCCCCGTGAAAACCCCCATTAGTCCCTTCAGAAGGCAACACTCCCGATATCTTCACCACCCTGGCCTACACCCTAATTTGAGAATTCCCACTGCTGCACCACCTGAAATAACCAGCACATGAACCTTTGGGAAATGCTAGTGTCCAAAGTATAGCAGGGTCTGGGCCTGGCAGGATGGCTCAGTGGTCTAAAGCACCTGCTTAGGAAAGCTTGAGCGGCTGCAGGGACTGCGGTTCAATCCCCGGCACCACATGCTGTGCCAGCCTTGCCCTCAGGGCAGGCTGAGCCGGCCATGAAAATAAATAAACAAACAAACAAAAGTTCTGAAACAAGAAAAAAAATAAAATAAAAACTTAAAAAAAAAAAAGGTATAGCAGGGTCCACTTGTGGATGAGAAGGTAGAAGTTGCTACCAAGGAAAACACAGTTGGCTCAAGGAGTGGAGCTGTAGAATACGGAGCTGAGCATGACTCATTCCCTGACATGAACTAAAACATTCTTGATGCTCGGAGCTCGTGGTAAGCAGCAACAGCAGGGCCGCCCCCTCCACTTCAGGAAGCTCACTTTTTATACTTATCAGCACATTGAAGATGATGGAAAAAATCTGTCTATTTTATGTAACATAGTGGGCCAAAGCATGAGACTTAGAGCTTCTGCACTTATTTTCAAGAATTTAAGGCACATTATTTGAAGACATAAAAAGTCCAGACATTGTAAGGTACAGATAAGAAAAGTGACCTTCCCGATGCCCCACAAATGACTTTCAAAATTAGACCCTGCTTTCTGGAAAGTTCTTCCTCAGAGGTGCATGTCGGGCCTCACGTAGGCTTGGATCAGGGGCCTGAGCTCTGCTGTCCCGGCTCCCCACTTCCTCTGCCTCTGCAATGCAAACAAGATCGTCCAAGGCTCAGAGGCTTCTCACTTAGACCACGCTGGCTTCAATGTTCTTCCTCCCCTGCTCTATGTGGGGCCCATCCCAGACACCTAGAGCCCGGGCTGTGGCCGTAACGATATGTTTGAAAATTCTAGGCCGTGTGGCCAAGAAGTACAAGGCGGAGAAGAACATGTGTCCTTGGCTCACGCCACATCCTGTCCACGTCTGTCTTCACAAATCAAACGTCACCCTCATGTTGTACCCTCCTCCAGTGGCTGGGACACTTTACTACCCTCAGCCAGGAGCCTGGATATCCTACTGCAGCAGCATAAGGTCAGACTCACCCAGGATTTCACAAAGAGGTGACTTTATCTTAATCCACAGAGGTGACTTTACCTTGATAGTTCTTTCATCATAAAGCGGTATAAGTTAAATGGCTCTAACCATAGAAAGGCATTTGCTCTTAATTCTGACCACTAGAAATCGGAGACCAATGGTCTAATTTCTTCTGAGCTCTCTCTCTCTCTCCCTAGTTACCTCACGGACTTCTTCTGACTGGGTGAAATGGTGATTCTTCATCTGTATTTCCTGATAAGGTCTTCCTAAAAGGAGAGCAGCCAGGCAGGATAAGGTCCACCCAGTGACCGCATCACATTTTCAGTGGCCCGATCTCCAAATGTAGGCTTGCTCTCAGCAGCTGGCTGTTGGAACATCAGTTCCCAAATTCCTGGACACAAGCCCACTTCCTTCCCAGCACTCATTTTCTGCGATGCACTCAGGGTCTCTAGGGATGACTGACGGTGGCGCCAAGCCCCACATTCCACCCTTCAGCGACCCTTGGCTCTGCTGGGAATTACCAATTTCACTGCAGTGCGTTCTGTTTAGCTTTGCTTCCTTTTAGTTTCACTATGTCGAAAGCGCTTCTCTAGGTCACATCCTCATGGCCGCACTGAGCATGTGCTCTTGCAATGATCTGCCTGCTTTTCCCAATCAGACCTTGAGCCCCTTCGGCAGGACAAGGTTGTGCTAGCTTCGGTACACTTACTGCACTGCCAAACGTGTCATAGTTGTGTAGTAGAGTGTTCAGGAGATGACACGTCTACATTCAGATTTAGGGCTTCACAGAAGTGGCATATATTGAATGCCAAGTCACTGGAAGCCAATAGGGGAGCGCAGGGCTTAAAAAGGTCACATGTTCTTTGTCTGGCTTTTCTTCTCATCACGTTTAGGCCATGTAGCCCTCAATAAGGACTCTTAGGTTGAACATTCTGTATTATACTGAAACATTGGTATTATTGTGAAATGATGTCCTTGAGCAATGTCATCTACCTAACTTGATTGAAAGTTTGAGTGCTGAGCACAGAACTGATGAGCGATACTTAAAAAAAGACTATGGGCCCTACAGGAGTCCACGGGCTTTGTTATTCCTTGAATTGCGTTTGTTGAACAATTAATTCTGCTGTACACCTAAAGCTACCAATTTAAGCTGCAGCCATGAATTTTATAATGTAGGTTTGCATATGCTGTCTATCATTATTAAGCTAAAGCAGTCCGACACAAGCTCAGAGACCCCCTTCATTAGGTTCCCTCAGCCTGGCCTGGCCTGGCTTCCCTAAGACCACCAGGCCTCCGTGGGGAAGCTGGAGGCCCCCAGTCTCAACTAGGAGAACTCCTCTCCGGCTGTGTGGAACGCCACTGTCATGGGAAGAGCATGAATCCTGAGGGTGGGAAACAAGGGTCCAGCTTTGTGAACAGAAACAGAAGAAGAACGGACAGGGATCTCATTCCGAGAACGTGAGGTAAGATTTTCTGCAGAACAGAACATGAGCAGCTTAGCCAAGCGTTAGGGCAGCTGGCTTGTCTTGTCTTGTCCTGATGCCAGTCCCATTAGAAGGTGCGTCTAAAAACGCCAGTGCTATCAGTTACTTTCTCTATATATCTGTCTTAGTTACTTTTTACTCATTGCTGGGACAAATACCTGACACCCAAAATGAAGGAAGGAAAGGTTTATTGAGTTCACAGTTACTGGAGGTTTCAGTCCATACTCGGCTGGCTCCAAGGCAGAAGGGCACATGGCAGAGAGCAGCAGTTCGTGATGGTGGAACAGCAACAACATGGCGATAGAGGAAACAGAACAACCAGGGGAGCAGAGAGCAACAGCTCTAGTCTGTCTCTCTGTCTCTCTTTGTATTCTATTCAAGCTCTCAGCCTCAACCTATCCGCCTTAGGCAACACCCATAATCCCAGGAGTACTTACAACACATAATCCTAGGCATCATGGGTCAAGTCTCAAACTCTAGATCAGTGCTAAATCACATAATAACAGTGACTCATGAGTCAAGTCTCAATCTATAGAAGACCACACCCATTTGCATGAGGCTTTGTGGGGGTCAATTAGACATAAACCATAAAAATCTCCAAAAGATTAAGAATATTATTGACTCTTTTATTTGGAAATAATTTGAAGCTTCCCTAAAAGGCCCAGAAGGAATGGATGACAAAACACTTACCACCTTGTGCTAAATCCATTCCACCTGATCCGTAATCCCTAGATACTTTCTAGGTGTTTCATACTACATTGTGCACATTGTGGACCTTTATATTAATGATATGAATAAGTCCCTCCTAAGAATGGAAATACTCTCTTAGACTATCACGTCATAGTTTCAGATTTCAGTGAATCGAATATCAGCCCATTAGGTAAAGTATTGTCCATGCTGCTTTTGGCAAGTGTCCCCAACATGGCTTTCATGGAGCCTCTCTCTAACCACGTTCAGCTGTGAGTGGAGGGTCCCACGTGGCTGTCAGGTCAGCTTTTGTCGGGGTTTAGACTGGGAGCTTTCGCAAGGTCATTGAATCACGGAGGTGCTATTCATGAAAGTGGATTAATCACTATTAATTTCACGGATATTAATTAATTGCATTAATTAAGCCCCATTACTAATTATATATCAGTAAGCTATATCCATAGCTAAAGGCCTTGCTAGCAGACGAGGCCTGGCCATGGTGCCGGCCCGGGGCAGACCTCCAGGAGTGCGCTCTTCCTGCGGCTTCTCCTCCTTCCTCCCTCTCCGCTTCCTGTCTGCCTTTCCCAGGCACTGCTCCTACCTCACACCCAAACAACCATGGGCTAAAATCACTAGACCCGGAGCCTAACTGAGCCTCTCCTGGAAACTGCAGGCGTTCGGTATTTGGTCTGACACCCAGCACGGCTGTGACCAGTTCAGAATCCTTCTGCCTGCAGTACATTCAGTTTCTTTCTTGACCACTACATCTTTAAAAAGCTTTAAGTCCCGTCCTGCTAACATGAGCACATTCCTGCTTTGCCCTGGTAATTCCTCGAGTGGGCTTCAGGCTTGCTTGGTGGTCTGGTCTTCTCAAAGCAGCGCCTCTGGAAGAAGGCAGCCTCCCTCTTGCTGGCGACGTGAACTGTGATCGCTGTCTCGGTCTACTAAGCTCCCCCACTGTAATTACTTTTAGTTTCTGGAAACTAAGAAAGCAGTTTATGGAGAGATCCATCAAGACCATGAAAATGAATCTCTTCAGAATATTCTCCTTGATTTACTATCCATTGAAGATTTTTATGATATAGTTTTATTGTCTTGTAAGGATGAGGGCAAAATGCTGATATTGAAACTACAGTACTTCACCTATATTTCAGCCTGGACTCAAAGATGAGACGAGCAAACGCCTTCCCTTCTTCCTATCTATCATTTATCTTCATCTGTTTCTGTATCTGTCTCTGAATCTCTCCAGTTCTCCAAGTAAGATTATATCAACTGCAAAGAGCTGAGGCTTCACTGCTCTATTTCCAATTTGAGGATCTTTTACTTCTTCCTCCACTTCATGGCTCTTTGTAAGACTTTCAGGTCTTTGCTCAGCAAAAGCTGCACAAGGCAGGACCCTCACCTTCCCTCAGTCTTAGGTGAGAAGATTTCAGGGTTTTCCCGTTGATGTCTGCAGTGGCTTTGTCCTCTGTGGCCTACATTGTATCGAAGTACATTCCTTCTATACCTAATTTGTTGAGGATTTTGTTGTGAAAGAATGTTGAATTTTGCCGGGCGTGGTGGCTCACGCCTGTAATCCCAGCACTCGGGAGGCTGAGGCAGAAGGATCGGTGCGAGTTCGAGACCAGCCTGGGCTACAAAAGTGAGCTCAAGGCCAGCCTGAACTGCATAGTGAGACTCTGTCTCAAAAAGACAAAAAAAAAAAAAGAATGTTGAATTTTGTTAAGAGCTTTTCTCTATTTCAAATATAGTTTAACTTGAAGGCTGTCTTCCTCTGGAGGCTATTCTCTGCTATTTGCTGTATTAACTTTCTGACTTATTCTTGAAAAATGGAAAAGGTTCCTTTTTCACAAAGAGCCACACCATCCGTGTGCTAGTCCACGTGCTCATTAGCACACGAGGGTGGTAGCCAGGGACTGCATGCTGGACAGTGGTTTTTGGGATACAGATGGCTCTTTCAAGGAGCTCACATTCCCTGGAAAGGTATAAGAACATACTATGCTCTAGAAAAGAACATGCTATTATCTTGCATTTTCATTAAATATCAACTGGAACATACAACTTTGTACTGCTATGGTTACCTTAATGTGGAAATACTGATACTCCAATATGGGTTGAAGATCTTGTCCTTAATCTTGGTAGATAAAGAGCGAAACTGAATGACTCCAACCTTCCAGAAGAAGATGCTTTATAGCTGACATATAAAAGTTAAGAATAAAGCCCTGGCATACATATAAAGGACTGTACACTTACAAATGCAGTATTTTCCACTTCATATTTTCCTCAAAAGTATCATATGAGCAAGAAGATATAAAGGTTGTTGATTTTTTAATCGCCTTTAAGAAGTATTCAGAAATGAAGGATCTCAAAGCACATATATCAATCCTAGAGTAGTCATGCCTTGGTAGCGGTAGTACTGATGAGTCATATTTATGGTGATACTTTGTGCAGCTGATGCCTTCTCTGTGAAAGGGATAAGTGAGCTAAGAATTGGGCACATAAGCTGTTCCTGAAAAGGCAAAGGCAGGGGGCTCGAAAGTTTTACAATGTGACCCTGGTTCCACCTGCCACCAACACTGCCGTATCCATGGGTGTGGTAGGAGAAGGCTCGCAGTCCTTATAGCTGATGCTTCACTGTGGTTCCACCCTCAACTGTGTGACAGACGTTCATCCCTGTTACACAGTGAGGAACCCGAGAGTCAGAGGAGACTTGGCTGACATCACCGGGAGTGAACGGACTTGGTCCAGCCCCAGGTCAGCTTCTTCCTGAATGCAGGCTGCTCTCACTGCCCGGTGTTGGCGCCTGGTGCTGGAGCCCGACTCGTGGACCTGAACAGCCCTGCCACTGGGGCAGTCTCTAGCACAAGCTTGTGTTCCAGTGAAGATCTTCAGGAGATGTCAACGTCCCAGAGACAAGCTGAATCCACAGCTTAAAAATAAGGCTGCACATTGTGCCTTGTGCTTCTTAAACTTTTTTGCATCAATTATCTAATCTGATCAGCAATGGATTTCATTAAACAGAAAAGCTTCTTATTAAATAATTACTTTGATTGGCTTTCATTAAGGTAATGAAAAATAGCACAGCATTCACGATAGCATCAAGCCGCACCGGGCCACAGCGCTTGGTGGCCGATGCATTCTGCTGCCTTTGAAGTCCCTTTTGAGCTTCCTCGAAGCATTTGTAGGAAGCTGTGGCGTGTGCAATGGCGGTCTCCCCTCCCTGCAGCTTCTCAGTGCTGCCCCCACCCGGGGATCAGGCCGGGGCTTGCATGCATATGGATCTTGACAGTTCTGTCCTCACAGTACCATGGCATGCAGTCACAAGGACAGAGGCAAGCGGGCGACCAGTTTCGACCCACAACGGAGGGAGGGGACATGCTTGGTAGCATCTGCTTGGCAGAGCTGGCCAGAAGGTAGATGGTGCCGACCTTTCAGAGTTGAGTCTCCTTCTGGGAAAAGGAGCGACGTTCATGCCGATCGTGTGCAGAACAGACTGCAGTACAGGGATGGCGAGCGGATTACACTTCACTGTTCTGCAGCTGGTTTTTTTTTGCTGGCCAACATTCCTTTTAACTTTTATTGGAATAGGGAGAAAAACAAAGAAAAAGAAAAAAAAGCAGGAAGACTCAATGGAAATGGGGTATGCGTTACTGGGCTGCTAGCTTGGGTATGTTACTCATATGCTACATGTCATAAAGTCTGTTTGACGATGTCCACTTGGCAGCTATATGGTTTTGACATGGCTGTTGTTACTGTTGTTTAAGGATAGTCACTGCACCATAAGGGTGGCTAAGTAATATAATGTAGATTTAAAAATAGGCATAGTCTTGGGGTGGCCCAGGCCTGACGGGAAGATGGGAATTCAAACAGGATACAACTTTCTGGTCCTAAAATCTTGGTCAGTGTTTTCAGCGATGGCTGATGTAATCAGCACTTGAGTCACAGGAGTCACGCTTACATGTGATCATCGGGACACCATGTTCGCCTGTGTCCACGTGTCGCTGGACACACAAGGGAGCGTAATTCCCACGCCAGCTAGCAAGGGTACCGGGGCCTCTCGGAGCAGTGCCTGAACTGTGCTTTGTTCTTGGTTTCTTTCTCTTTGTCAAAAACTTTTGCCTTTCCTTTCCATGCTTTCTTTCCAGGATAATGTGTATGCCTGTGTGTGTATGTGTGTGTGTGTGTGTGTGTGTGTGTGTGTGTGCACGTGTGTACACGTGCACACATGCTACCAGCTTTTATAAACCAAAATTTTGGAGGGAAATACTTCTTTATCTAGGAAAAGAACATATGCCCATCAAGAGACAAAGCCAAGGGTCAGCTCCCCCAGCGGGCACTCACACCGTGTAACAGGGTTTCTTTACAGTAGAACAGCTTGCACCAGAATCTGGACACTGGGCACGGGGTGGAGGCAGAGCGGCTCCCCTCAGAAACACCTCCTTGCGGCTGTACCTGCTGCCTCATTTCAATCTTCACGGTATTCCTGGGAGTTAGGCTGTTATTTTACTTCTACAAATTAAAATATGGTGCCAAGCAAAGTTAATTAAAATTTTAACTTCACATAATTAGAGAGTATTTGAGCTGGGATAACCATCCTAGGATAACTTCACCCGTTCACTTTACCTAGGTAGACGGCGCAGCCACTAAGCGTCCTAAGAACCGAGGTTTTGTGTGGAATGCTGCCGCCCAAAGGGGTTTCCTGTCCAGGCGATGTCAAACTATGTGACAATCTCAAATATGTCACCTGTCACCCCTCTCAGAAATTGAAGTTCCTGAGCTGTATCATTCACTGAGACTTGAACCTCACCTGTAAGGAATTTACAAATTAAGATCTGCGGAGGATCTACAGTAACTACACTTTTAGAATGTAAAGTCTCTTGAGACTTCACAATCCCTAAATTGGTGAAGATTTGAACTAGATTAGATAACTACAGGTTTTTTGGGGGAGGGGGTCTTTTTGAGACAGGGTCTTGCTATGCAGCTCAGCCTCACCTGGGTGGCAAACTAAAGAGTAACAACTAGTGAAAAAATTTTAAAGTTGGAATTTTTATGGTTTGGGCATTGGAGTGTCTTGAAATGTGGGGAACCTTTCATATAATAAAATATAAACTGTTTTCTTCAAAAAAAAAAAAAAAGGATCTGCGGAGGCCTGGCCAAACTAATACCCTTGAAATGTTTCATTATATTATTAAGCAACTAATGGCAACAGAGAGGAGGGTAATGCAATCCTTGTCGAATGCCATGGATTATGAATTTCTTGTAAAGTATTAGCCTTTTGGCTGACACACACGCAGCTCCTCCTTTGCCTCCTACGAACTCTTCTTCTCAATGCTCAGGAGCCCACACTGTAGAGAGCAATGGTTCCTCAGATCATGAAGGATTTTTTGTTGTTGACCTTATTTGTTTGTTTTGCTTTCTCCTAGGACATGCGACATTTCTTTTCTTTCACTTAACATTTATTTCTTTTTATTTTAAAGAGGAAAAAACAAAAGAACAAAGACAAAAACAAAACAACATAAAACAATAAAAATAATATAGACTATTAAAACAAGAATAGAAAAGTAACAGGGGTTGTTACATTACATATTGTTATTATCAAATTTGTTGCTCATATTACAAGATATAGACATGCAGTTTTGATCAAATTGAACAGTGACTATTCCTTGCAACCTTAATTTTCCCCCACCCTTTTTATTATTTTTAAATTTTTATTTTATTTTTTTCACTTTGGTTTTTTTTTTGTTGTTGTTGTTGTAGTTGTTAATTTTAATGAGAAAGAAGTAGGCTGGCAAGATGGCTAAGCAGTGTATAGCACCTGCTTAGGAGAGATTAGGCAACTGCAGGGACTGTAGCTCCAGCCCAGGCACCATATGCTGTGCCAGCCCCACCCCCAGGGCAGGCTGAGGGGCCATAATAAAAAAGGAAAGAAATAGCAATGAGATAGTTTCAAAACAGGTCAGTAGGATAGTTATAATAATTAATACATTGCATGTTATTGCCTTCATAGTAGTTATTCAGAGTACAAGGTGCAGACATGATATCTTGTCTAAACATTATTAGTACAAATCTTTCTTCTCATTGATGTATATCTATCCTATTATATATGTATATATAATACATATATATGTATATATATATATATATTATATATATACATATGATTTTTTCACTGCAAAATGATCCTTCATTTATATCTTCTTTATTATTTTGATTTGTCAGAGATGGGTATTTTATTGCCAGTCAACCAGTCAAATTCTGTAGGTGCTTGAGTTTAGCAAAATAACCTTGTCAGATACAAAGGTTACATTTTTGTGATATAGGTCTTGCTTTAACTTGGTCTTAACCATTCAGCAGAAAAGTCCAACCATGAGGTATAAAAAGTAAAGCCATATTATTATGCTGAGCTGTAAAAGGCTCAAGTCCACAGCTCCTGACATGGCCAGTTCTACTGATAGTCCACCGCTGTCATGAAGGCTTCTATTTGCAAACAAACTCATTCATGTACAAGAAGTGTTGGGCAGAACTTTGTTTTGGTTTGTAAATTGCACTGAGTGAAAACTAGGAAGGCACCCATCTTTTCCAGAGTTGTAGAGCAAATTAAGGTCACAAACCAAGAAACTAACACAGGTTTTTGTTTTGTTTTGTTTTGCTTTGTTTTTAATGACAGAAAGGTAATTTTTGTAAATGGGAATATTCTTGCCATATCTTAAAATTGAAAAGTGTTTTCTAAATACAGCGCTGCTTCGGTGACAGATTCTGACGCCGGGATCTACTCTCTGCTTTCCCGAGGAGCACCCTGTAAAGCTGCTGAGTTCAGCATCCGCAGGAACTGCGGAATCCACCTCTGGAGTAAGGATAGGGCAGACCCAAGCAGCCGGGTGTGGCCTGAGGCCAAGCGCTTCTGCACCAGCAGCACAGACAGGCGCTACATTCTGTGGATTTACAAAATGATCTTTTATGCTGCTCTTGGTGTTAAAGGTCATAGCACAAGAGAAGAAAAACTGAGTTCTCAAGTTACATCATTGGCACGACACACATAGCTCGGGTGCCAGTGGAGGATGACAAGGGCAAACTAAGAGCTTTTAATTAGGCATATTGGGTTTGGGTTCAAATAACTAAGAGCAAATTAAATAAATAATGGTTTCCTAGAGAAATACGAGAGTAGTCTTTGCATCTTGACTAAGTCCTTTTGAATAGAGTCACTTCTATTAGAGTGAGTGTGTTCAGAAGCATATGGTTTAATCGGTGTAGCATCAACACCTGCGGAGAGCTTAGTCTGAGTTTCAGGCATGCAACGTGCTTTACACCCGGGACCCCATGCAGCGTGCTTTCGGGTGGGCAGCCTCCCTCCGTGGACTTCAGGCAGTGCCGGCCGCTGCTTAGCGAATACGCAGAGGAGCTGAGTGTGAGGCCCAGGTGCTTTCAGCCCAAACTTCAGACAAGGTAATCTAGAACGTGATCAGAGTGACAGAGTAGAGTTGCCGGTGATGACGCCAGAGAGAGTTCTGGAGGAGCAGAACAGGGCACTTAGGCCTTAAGACTGCCACGGATTTCCATAGAGCTTAAGACTGCCAGATTTGCCGCGAAATAAAAACAGGAAAGTAAGTAAGCAAACCGAAACAATTCGCTCTGAAGGTGAATCATAAGGTCGCATTTTTATGCACCAGTTCTTAACTGTGTGACCTGGCCTGTGTTTGTTAATCATGGCTTGGAGCATTGGGCAGTGATTTAACCGGAAAGTATCTGGTAACAACGTAGGCAAGAGATTCCTGCTGGCTTACAGTGAATCCCAGATGGTGGATTCCTATACTGAGCTCTGAACAGAGTAGGTGATTTGTAAGTGTTTGTCTCCTCCTGTTCCATGTGCAGTTTTCTAAAGAGAACCCAGAAAAGAGAGCTCAGTAACCACTGCCGGGAAAGTGCGGAGTTGTCCACCAGCGCTCGAGGCTTCTGCTCCGTGTGGCTTGTGATGTAGTGGGGTAGCACAGGGCTTAGATTTTTCTTTCTGATAAAATCCCAGGAAACGTTTATTCTATTCACCTGTGGTCACATTTTCATCAGCAAGAGTGGTATTGTTGGATTTTTTTCCTCTTTTGTGCTGTATTAAGCACCTCTGGCTTCAACTCAATTTCTTTCTGCCCTGCTTTTATGCCAAACAAAAAGCAGCAGTTTTCACAGTCACAGGTGGTCGCAATATTGGACACCTTCTCCGCACACTGAGTGCTTATTATTTGAAGGAATAATTGAACAGAAGAAAAGCCTTTATAAACAACTTCCAGAACACCAGCGAGCATTCCTGTACTTTCTTAGCATTTATAGTGCACTACCCTGAGTATGATCACAACTGATGCAGCCCTCTCGCAGGTATTCTTGGAAAGTCTACTGTATTGAAGGCAGGGGAGGAATAGAAAAGAAGAAACCAGAAGCTCACGATGCTGGGAAATCAGCCAGGAAGAACAGCTTGATAGTCAGTTCCAGCAGGACCATGTAGTGGCGTCCACAGTGGATGAACGCTCAGAGCACAACAGCCATGTAGAAGGAATATTTGTGTGCCCTATGAAGCAAGGAGCAGGTCAAGGAAAGTTTCCAAGGGAGAAGACATTGATAACAACACAGTCACCATCATCATCGCCAGTGTCCCCATCATGTCTCCATCAGCACGGCCGCCACCAGCCTTATAGTTAGCCAAGAGCATCCTCTGGGAGCCATGCAAGACAATGCTGAAACATCGTCTCAAGAAACCTTTATATGTCCATGAGTTAGGGGCTATTGTTTCCCTCTGGCATAGATGCGTTGGTAATGTACAGGGAGATTTAATGCCCTGCTGAACAGTGAACCGGGAGCCCTGAACTGAAAGATTAGGAACTCATGCTAGTGCCCGCTTTCCTGTGTACTACACTGTTCCTATTTCAGTTCACTGCACAATAATTGATCACAATAATCAGTGCACATGACAGTTATAGTATCAATGTCACTCTCATATTAAAAGAGTATTTATGAGAGACTGCATTGCTTATTTTGTTTTGTTGCTTTTTTTTTTTTTTGCAGTTACTGGGGATTGAACTCAGGACCCTGTGCTTGCCAGGCAAGTACTTATTCTAGTGAGCCATCTCCTCGGCCTAAAGAGCAAAGGGCATCGCTGGGTAGGCTTGAAGCATCACTTGTGATCTTATGATTGAGGACACCAAGACTCATGAACAATAAATTATTTTTTCTAACAAGGGAATAAAAGGTAAACACTTCTGATTCAACAGCCACTTTTTCCTGCCACCTTAGGTGATATCAGCTTTGAACCCCAATTCCAAACCTCTGATGTTGAAATCCAAAAAGATCAAAACGTCTCAATTTAGAATCCAAAATATCATAATCCCAACAGAATCAAATCTCCAAAACAATGATGCCTGTAAAACTACACAGATGTAAAACATAAAGGGCTGAATTCTGAGAAATGCATTCATACCATAGAGAAACATGGCTGGTGTTCCATCTAATTGGTAATATTCTCGGAAGAACAGTTAGTGAATTAAAACAGACTTGAGGCCAGGTGTCACTTGTGGGGCTGAGCTACTGCTATTTCCCTGATATCCACTCTGTAGGCCCAAACAGAATCATGACCTATAGGGTGCAGGAGACATCCATTTGTAGAGTATGCAGATGGACATGTTCTGCCACTGTATACAAAAGAATAGTTGATAGACTGCTTTTGTATACCTCTTTTTCTCCTGTGTTTAATTGTTTGCCCTATTTGGTGGGTTCTTTCCATTGCCCTTCATGGAGCTGTGGTCACTTTGATCTGTCGCTAGAATACCTTTTAGCAAACTGGGGTAGGGTTGGCTTTGTCATCTTGAAATTATTCAGTTGTTCTTTGTCCTGGAAGTATGTCACTGTCCATGTCCATGTCATACTGTAACTTTGTGCGATGTCCTATCTCCATACTGTTAGAAGTTCTGGTCATATATTTGCCATTCCAGTATTTATGCTATGTTTTATTCTCAGTAATTCTTTACTACTATGGAAATTTTTTCTTAGTTGATATTTTTGTATGTATTAACCTATTCAAATACAATGAGAGCACTCTGAATTGATTACCCATTCGTACATGTGATACATAACATTCTGGCCTCTAAGTTAGACTCATGATTTGATTTGAATTTTGGAATATTGTTTTGAAATATTTAATTTGATTTTAATTAATTAATATTAAATTAATTTTCTAAATATTATTTAATCATAATTTTTGTTTGGGGATTCATACTGTGTCTCTGACTCGCAATCCATTTATAACACATGGCATGATATTTTCTCCTAGTATTAGAAACTTTAAAGAAAAAAGAAAAATATATATATGTATACACAAGAGAGGATATACAGCTACTTTCTCTTAGTTCATTGAGAATAAAAGTTTGTACTAATATTGTTTAGACAAGGTAGCAGATCTGCATCTTGTCTTCTGAATAACTACTATCAACACCTTAATATACATTGTATTAATTATTTTAACCATCCTACTAACTTGTTTTGGAACTGTTTCTTTATTATTCTATGTTTTTTCTCATTAAAATGAATTTTAAAAAGTTAAAAAATAAACACACACTTGCCTAGAGAAGCCAATGAGGTTGTTGACTGATTCAAAACTAATTCCATGTGAAGTAAGATAAGAAGATGTAAAGAACAGTAGAGTTTGGCCACCAGTAGTGCTTCTCCCAAGTTTGTCTGTATGCGAGTATATGTGGAATGCATAGAGAAGTATGGCATGGAAGATGGGAGAGAGTAATTGGAAACACTCTTGTCAGCGTATATGCAATCCCAGGAGAATGTCAAGATCAGTGAAATATAGAAATGAATGTGAATACAGTCTCTATGTCTTTTAGTCACGGCCTCAAAGAAATAAGATCAGCTATTTCATTGTGATACAAGACTTCAGAATGTAGTTAATGATCGTGTAAGTTGGCCGGCTCTTAAGGAAAACTTTTGTGCAATTGCCCATAATCTATCCTTGTAATATGCTTTTTGACATGCAGATTCTTCTTTTGAGTTTTAGCTTTTATTTCTTTGTTCACTTTTTCTTTGTTCATTATCTTGTCAGCATTTTTGTTCTGTGACTTATTATGCCATAATCCATTTTTATATTAGATTAGATTTATAACGGGCATGAAGACTTGTAAAAAGTTCTAATTTGTTTTAATGCATTTTTTCAAATTTGATTAAAGGAAAATATATTAGTATAATGATGACTGCATTAGAATACTGTACATGCATATAGAACCATCGAGACTTTCTCAGTGAGTAAGGATGTCTTTTGTACACCATTTTTATCTTTTTTCTTTGGGTAACCGCATATGTGGTAGGGACTTACTGTAGTGCTTTCTCATCCAAAGACAGGCTGACATTCACAAAATTTCAGATGACTGCAGCTATAAAACAGGACACCTGGAGTGACTGGTGATTGTGATATGGATTCATGGCTTTCGTTTTTAGATATATGCTTTTAACATAGTTTGTATGGTCATAACTACTATGCAACTGAATTTTTGGTTAATATTATTAATAAAGAGTTTATTATGGCAAAAGTATATGTATCTCTTGCTATTTATTTTATGCTGCAAAATGGCCTGTGAAATTCTTTTTGTTATTTATATATGCTTCATATATGTATATATTTAGTACAGGGCCTCACTACGCAGCTGACATTCATAGTGATCCTCCTGTTTTCAGCCTTCCCAGCTCTGGCAATACAGGCCTGTGTCACCATGCCCAAACTCAGTGGTTGGCAAAACACTTAGGGGCAGAGCCAGCGTCTCATGTGGTGCCACAGATCAATCCTGGTTCCTGTGATTGCCTAAGCAGGTGCTTTGCCTACACAGCTAACTTGCCAGCCCTTGCTTATGTATGCTTCTTTAGTAAATTAACTTTAAAAAATATAAATGCATATCTTTAAAAAATAACTAAATTTTTTCAGGATCATATTTTTGGAATTTTACTCTTTAAAATTTTAGACATCAGAGATGTTAGCTATCCAGGCTTTTGATTTGGGAAGGGACTGCAACAATAAAGATTATGGACTTCGGGACTACCTTTTGGGACTATCACCCAAATCCCATGTTTTGTAGGTCCTAAGATATTTATAGGGTATGCCAATTTCGAAGTACACATACAAATTCTTGGATACACTATGGTTAAATATCAATTAAGCAGTCCCTTGGTTTCTCAGCTTATGGTCCATATATATTTCTTTGCTTAACTTTCAAATTCCTTCAGTGAGAAAAATATATTCATATTTTTATCTTCAGTTCTGTTTTTCCTTTAGTCTGCATTTTATTTTTCTGGCCTTTCTTGATTTCTGTGAATAATTTTTAAATACTGCCGACCCTGTTTTAAGTATATATCAGTTCTGCTGTTTTAAAGAAACTCTCTAGGGCCTGGGGAGATAGCCCCATGGCACAAGTGTCTGCCTCGCAAGTGCAAGGTCATGAGTTTGAACTCCAGTTCCACAATAAATAAATAAAATTAAATTAAAAAAAAAACAAAGTCTCTCCTTTTACCTTTTAGCAGTGAGGCAAGAACTCTTAAAAATATTGCCTAGAAGAGATGTTTAGCTCACCATGGCATTATTTCTGTGTTTTTGCTTTTTGAGACAGAGTCTCATTATGCAGTTAAGACTTGCTTGAACCAAATAATTAGCTGAGGTTGTCCTCAAACTCCTGGTGATCTTCCTGCCTCAGCCTTCCGAGTGCTGGAATTACAGACATGCACTGCCATGCCTGAGCTCACGGAAGCATTACCACACACACACACACACACACACACACACACTTCCCCCCTTAATTGCCAGTTCCTTACGATTTCTCTGTGTTCTCATTTTCTCTCCTTCCACCTTCCGCTTCTTCCTCTCATCCTTCTCCCGTTTCCCTTTCTCCTCACTCCTCACCCTCTTTTTCTTTTGATACATTGTATGGACAATGTATTCTTACTTAAAATTTTGCCACACATTTCCTAAATCTATTGTATAAATACGACCATTTCTTGTCCTGCTTAGAACTGAACTTTGCATTCACATAGGGTCAGATAAGATTCTGTCTTTAACGTTCTTCTGAGCTTGTACTCATAAGCAAATGGGAATTTCTTATATAATATTTGTATAACTGTAAAACGGAGGCAATAATGCATTTTTTTCAGGATACAAATAAAACTTTAACATTGCCTAAGACAGCAGGTGCATCATGGACAGAGCCCTCCAATGCAACAGAACATATTAAAAAATTGGAGTCCGCCCTAGCGTTAGGTACCCATGTGTGCATGTGGACTGGGGCGGGGCGGGGGGGCTGTCTGTCTGTCTCCACGAATCACCGCTCTGTCTTGCTGTTTCTCGTTCCAGATTGCAAACTTTTCGTTGCTAGTGCCCACGTGTCGCTTGCATTTTCTCCCAGTCCCTGGGCTCAGGCTCAGCGTGTGGCATGCGATGGTTCTCAGCAGCGCTTGTGGAATGGAGCCAAGCAGAAAGCCACACTCACAGGCGCAGACTCCCTGGCAGACAGGCTGGCGCTCTTGCCCACTCGGGCCCAGCTCAGCCTCTGCTACAAGGAAAGCAGCTAGGCGGGTTGGTCCCTTGGCTGGCGAGGATTGTTGGCAGGGATTCCCTCTAAATTGGAGAGCAGAAGAAAAGACTGCTCGACCAGCTGCCATCAGTGATTTAGACAACTTGAATGTTTGGGCCATTATGGGCCTCCCATGGCGCTCCCCAATGCTCTTTTAAAGTATACTATTTGTTTTTAAATCCACTGAACAAAAGGCTCATGTGACTAGCACAGGGCTACAACTCCAGCACCCAAAAACTCAGAGCAGTGTTATGCTTTCCCTCCGGGGAGCGTCTACAACGTGTCAGGAAGAGTGCTGCCCACAGCCCACCGGCGGGTTTCCTGAGGTCCTCACCCCACACACCCAGGCGAGTAGCCACTCGCCTCCTGCCTGCATCCTGGCCCTCTGCTGGGAATGGCCAACTTTCCCCCATGAAGCCTCCACCTTTTAGATGTGTTGTCAGTGCCCAGCAGGCACTGAGCTTACCACAGGCACGCAGCACACGCTGCCCATGCAAATCCCTCTTCTCTGTTTAGTGCCTTGGCACAGGATGTCCACAACCAGTTAGGCCTGAGAACACAGATATAAGTGCACACCAGGGCCTTCATTTGGTCCTTGAAGCTCAAATTCGAAAAACTTACATGTAAAGCTCCAGAGCCAGCTGTGAATCCCAGGTCGTCTGTTAGATACCTGGGTCTCACCTGACAACTACCTTTACTAGAAAGGAAGCAATGGAAAGGAAGGGAGGGATATGATGGCGGACCGGTTCTGCAGTTTGAAGTTTCCCTCGCCTTCTGACTCAAGTGGCACACAGAGGGACTTGTGCTTTCATCCTTGGGTCACCACTATGATGGCAAAGGATCATGAGTAATTTAATGGAATTGCAAGTTAGTGACTTTGTCTTGCTTAACTACCTGGTGCAATTATTTTTTAATTTTAAAGAGAATAGGAAAATAATAGATAAGACACAAATGATATATAATTAAAACAATGAGATGATAGATATTCCACCATGGCTGTTATATTGCAAATTGCTGGCTTCAATGTACTTGCTGCAATCCTATAAGATGGGTCAAAGTAAAAATTTTAAGCATTAACTGCTACCTTCAAAAAGTCAATAGAAATTAGGAGTACAATCATCTTTGTTATCCTGTGTATACACAAACATGATTTTTCCCTTACTTTTTCCCCTATCTTTTCTCCTTTCCCTTCTCCCAATTATTCATGCCTTATGTTCAGTTGTTTTCCGTTTTGCTATATCCGTTTTGCCTGCAGATTTTATATACTCCTTCAGGTTCTTACACTTGGGAGACAATACGATGTTTACACGTGTGTGTCTGATTTAATTCACTTGCAAATATAGTCTCTAGTTGCAACCATTTACCTATAAGGACCTCAAGTTTATCTGTCTTTATAGCTGAGTAGTACTCTATTGTGCAAAAATACAATGTATTTTTAAATCCATTCCTCAGTTGATGGGCATTTTAGTTGTCTGCAAGATCTAGCTATGACAAAATGTGCTGCTCTAAATATGGGCACATATATATCATTTTCTTAAGACAAACTCAGTTCTTCTGGAAAAATACTCAGAAGGGGAATAGCTGGATTGAATGGGACTTCTAATGTTCGTTTTCTGAGCAGCCTCTGCACTGATTTCCACAGAGGATGTAGCAGAGTACACTTCCACCAACAGTGGAGACAGGATCCTTTTTTCCAGCATGTGTTACTATTGATCTGTTCATGACAGCCACTCCTTCTGCGGTGAGAGCGAACCTATATTGTTTTAATTTGCGCTTATTGAATTACCAGTTCTGTGGAACATATTTTTCATACATTTGTTTGCCATTTGTATTTCTTTCTCTAATAAGTGTGCATTCATCTCAAATGCCCAGTTTTGGGTGGGGTCTTTGAACTTTGAGGGCCCTTACTATTGTTATTCATTATTCATTTATCTATTTGGTACGAGGTCTCACTATGCAACTTGGACTCCTAGTGACCCTCCTGCTTTCAGCCTGTGCTGAGATTGCAGGCATGCCCCACCACACACAGGCTCGTTCATGGCTCAATGCTCATGGGGGGAAGGGCCCTGCACAGGACGTGAACCTGGGGATCCAGCCCTGGTCTATGTGCTTGCCAAAGCTGGTGCTTAGTCTGCTGAGTTATTTTAACTGCCCTTGGGGGCCTCTTAATTTTTTACTTCTTTATGTATTCTTGACCAAAGTCCTTTGGCTGAGTGATTATTGGTTAAGAATTTTTTTCCCAATTTGTGGGTTGTCTTTTTACTCTGTTGGTGATTTCTTTTGAGATACAGAAACTTTCAATAAGATGAGATCCCAGTTGTTGATTCTTTGAACGTATTTGCCGTGCAGTTTGATTTTCTTCACTACCACTCTGCCTACTTCTGTCTTCAAACTTTCGAAGTACTTTGTCTTCCAGGAGATTTTGTGTTTCTGTTTTAATATTTAGATTTTTAATCCATGTGACTTTCATTTGGTACATGGCGATAGACTTGGATCTAGTTTTATTTTTTGGCATGTGGAAAGCCAGTTTTCCGAGCACCATTCATTGAGAAGGCTTTCTTCCCATTAAAGTACTTGACCTCTTTCTCGAAGGTAGGTTACAGAGCATGTTTGCAGTTGTATTTGTATCTTGTCATCTGTTCCACTGAGCCTCAGATTTTTTTTTTTTTTTTTTTTGCCAGTATCAAGAT
>PVJA010011784.1:0-53773 GCA_004027025.1 Myocastor coypus
AAAAAAAAAAAAAAAAAAAAAAAAACCAGAAACACTTAATATGTTCTAAAATAAAACAGGTAAAGGTACTGAAGATATAGCCATATTCAAGTATTTTTAATAAAAATTAATTGCACAAGCAGTAATACTGATAATCCACAAATAATATATCAAACTGAAAAGGTTCTGCACAACAAAGGAAAAGAAAAAAAAACAATACAGTGAAGAGACAATCTACAGTACAGATTTTTTTCTCAGCTCATTCTCAGCCAAAGTAATAATATCCACAATATAAAAAAAACTACAAATCTTAGACTCTTGAAATTAAAAGTCCATCTTAAAGTTTGTCAAGCAAGTAGATTGATGGCTTTTTGAAGATCAAATGTTCAATAAGGATAGATGATAGATGATATAGATATAAATATTAAGTGTACATTGCAATTTATTTGAGACAACCTCATACTCAAGGAGGGATTATTATGACCTAAGATAAGACCCCAACCAAAAATGAGAATTACAGGCCACTCTTTATAATGAAAATGAATTTAAAAATCTTCAATAAGATCCTGGAAATGGTATCTCTTGTTTTAATTTGCATTTCACAGATGGTTAGTGATGTGGGACATTTCTTAATCTATGCATAAGCTTCCAGTATTTCTTCCTTTGAGAAGTGTCTGTTCATCTTGTATATCAATTTCTTGACTGGGTCGTTATATTTTGGAGCCTTAATGCTTTCTAGTTCTTTATAACTATTAGTTAGAAGACTTTTGTTTGAGTACTTGTTAATTAGAATTTTCTTAGAAATTTGTGGGTTCTCTTTTCACTTTGCTAATAATTTCTTTTGATGGGCAAAAGCTTCTCAGTAAGAGGCGGACCCAGTTGGTAATTCTTTGTAGTGATACATGTGCAGCTTGATTTTTGTCCATGAACTGCTTGCCTACCTCAATGTCTTCAAGACTTCCCCTACTTTCTTTTCCCAGAGATTTAGTGTTTCTATTTTAATATTTAGATCGTCAATCCATTTTGACTTTAGTATAGTGCATGGTGATAGAACTGAGTCAACTTTTAGTCTCCCGCATGCAGAGTTCCAGTTTTTCCAGAATCATTTGTTTAAAAGGCTGTCTTTCTTCCAGTAGACATGTTTGGCCCCTTTGTCAAAGATAAGGTGTCTGAGTGTGTTTGTAGGTGCTTCTGCATCTTCTAAGTTGTTCCAATGATTCTCAAGTCTATTTTTTGCCTATACCATTCTGATTTTATCACAGTAGCTTTTTAGTATTTTTAAAATCAGGAATTATAATGCTTCCTGCTTTGTCTTTTTTGCCTAGAATTGGCTTTGATATTTGAGGTCTTTCCAGGTTCCAAATAAATTTCAGGAATGATTTATCTAACTCTGTGAGGTATGTTGGTGGAATTTTGATAGGGATTGCATTAAATCTGTATAACAATTTACAAAGTATAGCTATCATCACAATGTTTGTTCTTCCAGTCCAGGAGTAGGAAATATTTTTCCACCTTCTGAAATCCTCTATGATCTCTTTTTTTTAGGGTACCATAATTTCATTACATAGATCTTTTACTTCTTTAGTTAGATTAATTCCTAAGTATTGTATTTTCCACAGTGTTATTGTAAAGGGTATGGTTTCTCTAATTTCCCTCTATTGTGTTTATTATCTGTGCAGTGCTATTGGCTTTTGGGTATTGACTTTGTACCCCAATATTCAACTGAATTCGCATATTAATTGAAGGAGCTTCTTTGTGGAGTGGTTTGGGTCTTCGAAGTAAAGTATCATGTCACCGGTGAATAATGGTGCTTTAAAATCAGTGGAGAGCCAAATTATTTGTTCAATGACATTACGGGGCCTCAGAAAAAGTGATTAATGGTGTACAGTGTGCCTAAGGAGAGCCATGTAGAGAGAAAGCATTCTCTCAGGATTCCACAAAGAACAAAATGCTCAAGCACTGGCTGTGATTCATCTAGATGGCTGACACTCATTAATCATTGCAAATTGCAGTACATGGTTCCAGGCTAAACTCTGAGGGGAACTGACTGACTTTGTCAGATACAGAAGTTACATATTTTTTGTAACATAGGTCTTGCTTTTTCTTGGTCTTAATCATCCAGCAGAAAAGTCTAGCCGGGCGTGGTGGCGCATGCCTGTAATCCTAGCACTCGGGAGGCTGAGGCAGGAGGATTCAGTGCAAGTTCAAGACCAGCCTGGGCTACAAAAGTGAGCTCAGGACCAGCCTCAACTGCATAGCGAGACCCTGTCTCAAAAAGACAAAAAAAAAAAAAGTCTAACTCTAAGGTATGAAAATGAAAACCATATTAATATGGTGAATTGTAAAAGGGTAAAGTCAACAACTCCCAATAATGCCAGATGAGCTGATAATCCAGTACTGTTATGGACTATAGGACTGAATATACAACTACTTTCTCCTTGTTCAATGAAAATAAAATTCTATACTAATTAGGTTTAGACAAGAAATCATGCCTGCAAATTGTACTCTGAACAACTACTATGAAGGTAACATTATACAATGTATTAAGTATTGTAAAAATAATAGAAACAAATTAAAATAACAAAATAGAATCAAACACCAAAAACTAAAATTAAATAAAAATATTGTGTAAAATACTATAATAAATCATCATAACGTTATATATCATTACCTATTAGTATTTATTGAAGGGATTCAGAGATCGTTCAACATATACAAACCAGTAAATGTAATACGTTTATAGATATAATACATTGACAGACTAAAAGACAAAAACCACACATGCAATGTGTAAACTATTGTAACTGTTCCACTAACCTGTTTTGAGACTGTGTTATTGTTATTTGTTTCTCATAAAAATTGGTAAAATTTTAAAAATAACAAAACATATTAAATCATTGATATAGGTTTTGTTTTTGTAATAAACCTCAACATTTTCAACATCATTTTTGTTTACAAAAATCTAAGAATAACCGCATAAGTTTTTATGTGAAGTAAGATGAAAATGAAAATAAAACTTGAACAAATAAAATCTTTATTTACATTATAAGACCTATGACAGTCCTCAGAGGTGAATACAGAACTTTTCATGCACAAGTACCACTTACCATAATAGTATGTGTGTTATTTTATGTGTGGCTTTATTTTTCGGACATACTTGGCATCTCACTGGCCTTGGCTAGTTTGTACTATGTTCCTATTTTTCACTTCTCTCTTCATTAATCTCCCACACAATTCTTTTGTGTAGTTCTTTAGTTAGATTCATATTGTCCTTCCTGCGTTGTAATTGATCTTTTTTCAATTCCAGTTACAATTCATTTGTTAACAATTGAATTGCAGAGTTGGCAGTCTGTCCAATTGGATTCAATCCTGGCAAGAACTTAATAACATTTTCTTCCTTTGTTTGAATACCATCACTTTGTAACACTTTGAGAAACCAAAGGTTTATTTAAGTTATTGCTTATTTCTCTCCTGAATTAATGTTTTCCTTCTAGACATGTCTCTCATTTCTTGCTCCACCTTAGTCTTAAGTTCTATGGCTTGTGTGCTCCAAATCACAAAAATAATGTGTAGAGTAGTTTTCTATTATTGCGAGGAGAATCTATTTATCGTAGGAATTTAAGCTTCTGTCTGTGATAGGGATGGAACATGGGCACAGAGTGGGTGGTCACCAGGAAGCTGTCTCTTCCAGGGACCTTTATTTTATTTTATTTTATTTTATTTTATTTTATTTTATTTATTTTTTCTGTTTTTACAATAATTAAAACATCGTATATTGTTGTATTCATCATAGCTGTTCAGAGTACAAGATGCAACATGATTTCTTGCCTAAAAATTAGTATATATCGTTATTTTCGTTTCAGAAAGAGAAAGTAGCTGTATGTATAGTCCAGTAGTCCATAACAGTAGTGGATTATCAGATCATTTGGCACCATCAGAACCTGTTGGCTTGAGCCTTTTTCCCATAAAATAACTTTGTCTAATACAAAGTTCACTTGATTTTTCACAGATCAGCCCCCAGATCTGCTTTCAAAATCTTGTTGTAAACCGGGTGCAACGGGGCATATACATTTTCCTATTTGGAAGACTGAGACAAATGTTTGCAAGTTCAAGGGGAGCCTAACGAATTTAGTGAGGCTCTATCTCAAAATGTCTTGGGGCTATAGCTCAGTGGTTAGGAGGAGTGCAAAGGTTCTTTCTATCTTAAAACAGATCTGCAAGAAAATAGCTTACATTCTCTAATAGACCATTCCCCACCTTGTTCCTCTTGACAAAAGTATCCTTTGATTTAGAAAGCGTGTGCTGTTCTGGAAAGAAGAGTCTTGATAGAAATAGACCCAACTAGAACACCTACTTTTTATATAGTAATGGGAAAATCATATGCTCTTCAGGAAGTGCACTTTATCATCCACAAATCAGGAAAGATACTCAACTTTCAGAGTGATGTCAGGACCTTAAGCACTTACTAATTATTACAACTTGGTGGTTTTTTTCATTCCATGCTGTCAGCAAGATTATGTTATACAGAGCAGCCTGGAATTATACCTGCAAAATGAGCAAAGAAATGGAATCACACAGTATGACCTCTTTTACATAAGGTTTCTTTCATTCTGTAGAATATTTTGAAATTCATCTATGTCTTAATGTGTCAGGGTAAATTCTGCTATACAAATACATCATAGCACATTCAGTCGTTGTTGGCAGATTTCTGTGCTGTTTCTCATTCTTCCCTATCAAATACAAATACAGAAAATATTCCAGAGCAGCTCTATCAAGTCTAGAGTCCTTTGCTCTACCAGTTCAGATGTCTTTATATGAGTGTGTGCTTTCATTTCTCTCAAATATATACCCAGATTTGAAATTGGTAGGTCATCATATAGTAGCTGAATTATTTGATGAGTTACCTTCAAACTCTCAAATAATTAAAAGAAGATTCTTTATGAGACAATGCCCTGATTTATTCTAATTCTTCAAGAAAAATAAAAGTAACACAAGATTTGATACAACAAATTCTAAATTCACAAAAATGTAACATGAAGCTAAGATGGGTACATCTGTATCACATATTCCTATAAGTAGGTGAACACAAAGAGTATTTCTTGTACTCATTCTCCACAGTACTACAATGCACAGCTGGGTAACATAATGAAAAAGTTTATGTTTCCATTATAAAATCCAGCTATGAATATATTTCGTCTAAATCTATTCTATGTATATTAATTTAGCACATAGTTTTAGAGAAATATATATATATATATATATATATATATAGTGCAGAGCAGGAGCATCACAGTAGAGGACTTTTTGGATCAAAGCTGTTTAGTTGATAGCTACTGGAAAATATAGCAGGAGGCATTTCCAGAGAGAAACAGCCCAGGGCAATGGTACATCCTCAGTTCGCAACTTCTTACCTATCTAGATGAAGCCAGCGATGTGTTTTATTAATCTCTTGGCTAGATTTCAAAAACAATCAAATTGACAATCCTCTTAAGTCACCACAAGATGTAAGGCTGAAAACCACAATCCTGATATATGAATCATACATCCTGAGCTCTGAATATGAAAAATGTTACCAAAAAGATATGCTGCTTTCAATTTTAAATATATTTTTAGCATGCTGAGATGTACATTTTTGAGATGTACATTTATATCATATCCTGTTTCATTACAGTTCAGCACTAAGATATTTTCAGAGCTTATTGTATTTATGTCTGCAAAAATTAAACTAATATCAAAATGTTCTGCTTGGGGATATTCCGTGTTCTGAAGATCTTTCAACCACATGAGAAAGAACATTTTCAATGAAAAGTTTGTGGAAATCAGTCATAGTTTAATAAGAAGTAATACAACTGCACAGTATACCATTATTTCTAATTACTTTTATTTTTCAATTGCAGCAGTAGCTATATTCTAGATTTCTGTGAGTGCATTTACATATTATCTTTCTTTAGAAAATAGATTAATAACAGAAGATTCAATAGATTATTGGATAGAGATGCAAGGACTTCAAAGACCTGCAAGACATTCTCACCTAATCAAATGAATAGAACACTAAAGTATTAACATAAAAATACATTTAAATTTTACCTAGGAAAACAAACACTATTTAATATATCTTATTTATTTTTCATTTTAGGACATTTTCTAGAAAACATCTATTCTAATTGAGCTGATGAGTAATAAATGGGAACAGAGGACCTGTCATCAGTGAGAAACCTGCAGTTATCAAATTAATTAGTAGATTTAGAGTGGTACTTAGATTCCAACAAGAGTTTGATTAAACAAACGCTGGTAGTCTTACAGTAACAAAACTAAGATAAACAGTGAGGTGATGTAGTTGTGATCAAAGTTCCCTGAGATGTGATACTTATGTAAAGGACATTTAGTGCATATTTTTTTCTCAGAAGGAAGGCAAAATCAACAAGAAAGAAATAATTTTAGTGATAGCTTAGATAATTATACTACTTACTTCTTTTCGTTTATTGCGTAGAAGGATTTGTACTAATATTTTTTGAATACTTAAAAATTTCATATCTTGTACTTTGAGTAACTAATCTGGAGCTAATATGCAATGTAGTAGCCATTGTTACTTTCCTACTTTCTTGTTTTGAAACTGTCTTTTTTCTCTTTAAAATAAAAAAGAAATATACCCATCTTCCTTTATTCTGTTAAGTAAGGAAGAATCACAAAATTCCATGTATGTTTAGCCTAGTACTTCATGTATGTTGTAGCACTGTGCAGAATAGCCTACTGTATGCTGTGTTGTAATATTTTCATTCCTAAAACTTCTCCTTTCCAAATCATATAGCATTACCCAACATTCCTGTCCCTTGCCATAAATAAAATCCTCCATATCAGCAAGATTTCCACAAAATACTTGATAACCACAACTTAAAAGAGAAATTTATTTTGGCTTATACTTTCATTTGGTTCAATGAAAGATCTTCTAGTGTCAAGTAGGAACACCTGGTGGAAAGACTTCATAAAGGAAAACTGTTCACTGCATGGAGGAAGGAGGCAAGGGAGACAGAGAGAGCGAGCGAGAGAGAGAGAGAGAGAGAGAGACAGAGAGACAGAGACAGAGAGAGACAGAGAGAGAGGCAGGCAGACGGACAGACACATACACATAAGAACAGGAATAGGGAGCAGGGATAAGAATAAAACTTTAGATCATTTCCCCAGTGATCTTTTTTGAAGTAGGCACTACTTCTGTAAGGCACAGTGAGGTAAGATCTCCTCTCTGTACTAGCACTACAGTACCACTGTTAAAGAATAGTAAAACATGAGTTCAATGAGTTCAGTGCTTATATTGTTTGATCAATTTCACAGTCCTATGTCTGGTAATCTAAAGATGTATTTTCAAAATAAAAATATGCAATATATTAATCATTGTTAATTTTCTATCATCTTGCGTTCCAATTCTGTATTGTTTTTACTCTTTAAAAATAAAATTTAAGGATTTGAGAATCTATTTTATGAAGAGATGTTCTGCTGATAGCAACGGAAAGCTCAAATTGCACTTTAAAGTGTGAGATTTGAAACAGGACATAAGAGTCATATAGCAATTATGTAGGTCATTATAACCAAAATATATAACTTATGTCAACTTCCAAAAAAAAAAGAAAGGGGAAAAGAAAAAAAAATAATGTTGATTTAAAAGGGTTAATATTTAATTATTTGATCAATCTTATATACCTATATGTATTAATCTAAACTGATCTGATGATGAAAATATAACCATTGTTAAATTTAAACAATAAAAATATTAAATTAACAATAAAAATATGACCTAAATATATGTAAACTAAATAAATATTTCTATTCTTTTAAATGTATATTTCAAAATCTTTACGCATAACATATTTTAGGCTGTTATTTTATGTATTCATGTTATTTAAAATTGTAAATTATTTAAAATAACATATAGTTATAAATAAACAGTTTTTTAAATGTCAAATAACAAATTGGCAAGGGAACAAATTGTTAATGGGACAGGGATCAAAAACAGCAGATTGTGATAAATTTGATGTGAGGTGTGATTAAAAAATCCATAACTGCATTAATTTACAAAAATTCATTACAGTGGAAATGCTTTGCCAATATTGAATATGAAAATATTCCCACTCACTTCAAAAGCACTTATCATTCTTGACCCTTTCTGAAGTAGTTTTCGAAGTCCTCTTTCAATGACTAACTTTAGTTGTGATATTGTGACTGTCATAATGTGAAGAACTGGTATTGTTGTATATTGGGGAAGGGCCTACAGGGCGTTTCGGGTCTCACAACTAGATCAGACTCATAGGGATCTGCAAGTTTACAGCCTCTCAAGACCTGGGATTACAGGCATGCACCACCATGCCCAGTCTCAATTGCTCTCTCAGTGTGCCCTAGGGTAGGGCCAGCATGGCAGGATGGGGAATCAAACAAGAAGTATCTTTAAGTGTTTATATTTTAGGAACGTTTTCACTCTACGTGAGACAGGCAGATGATATATGATATGGAATGATTATGGATGATGTCACATTTTAATATTTTTCTGGGCCTTCTTTTCCATCGAATGGCACTCAGGATTTGACATTCATCAAACACTGATAATGTCTTATAAAGACAGTCATAAGCATAAGTACCTGCCTGGCAAGTACAAGGTCCTGAGTTCAATCTTTGGTTCCGAAAAAAAAAAGACAATCAAAGATGCCTATAACTGCTTCAGAAAATAGCAATAGTGATACAGTAAGTGTATTCAAAGCAAAGGGAAATTTTATGAGTAAAATTATCTCCAAAGTATCTTTAACTGTAATAAACTGATTTTGGTAAGAAAATAACTATATATTCAGAAAACATATTCTAAAAATTATTATATAATTTTCTATTTACAAATGTAAGCATAAATAATTCAGGCCTGAAGCTTAAACTATATATCAAATAATTTAATTATTTATCTAAATTTCTACAAATTATTATTTTATAGTAATTTTTATATATAGTGGAATCACATTATCAAAATTTATGAGGACCACTTTGTGATCAGGCAGAGGAGACCTCCACAGTGGACAGGCCTAGTTTGAGACTGGGAAGAGCAGAACACCAGAGCAGAAAGGCCCCGCTTGTGATTAGACAAGAGTGGAATACCAGCAGTGAGGTATAGTTTGGGGCCTTGCAGTAGAAGTCCCTAGAGAGTGGCTAGAAGAAAGACCAAGTAAGCTAAACCAGGAACACAATATCTAGCCAGCAAGGTACAGCAGGTTCACTTACATGGGTCAAAGCAGGAAGAAGACCAGCATAGCATCCAGATACAAACCCAGCCCAGCTGGTCAATTTTGGGTTCGGTAGATTCTGACCCAGTGATCTGAGGCATACTGTTAGCCCAGTGGGACCCAGACCAATGTACAGATCTACAGGAGCACGCTAGGAACACAGAAGTTGGGAAGGCAACTGGGTTGAACTAGTCTACCTGGAAAACTCAAGGCACATCAAGAGGAGGAGACCAGATAAAACTTAGGGAAACTACTTTAAGTGCGAATTCCCTACATAATATCTGCTGAGCTGTACATCCATAATTGTTGCCCCTATAGACTAAAATATAAGTCCATTAGCAAGAAGTTGGTCAATTGCTAAATATCACTATCCATTATTTATTGTTGCTAGATGTATTAGTGTAGCTAGAAAAACATATTTGCCTTAAACACATGTTTTCTTTTTGATAATAGTATCAGGAGGCACTTGAGTAATAACCTCACAAATGATGATGATGTAGGCATCAAAGGACAGAGGACAGTGTCAAACAGAACCTAGTACCTCAATCAACCACTAGAGAGGGCAAAAATCTTGGGAAACACAAAAAACAAGAATTTCTGACATAGAAGAACAGACTCTTTAGAGAGGCTCTGATCACAGTGACCCAGAAAACTGTTACCAAATTTCCATAAAAAGTTATAACAGGAATTAAAATAAAGACATCTTTCTGTAATATTCAATATAAAATGAGCACTCTCAGGCCCTGAGCCCAACCAGAATAAATGCAGGAGACACTAGCATAAAGAAAATTGGAAGTCACACAACTGAAAAACCTAATCTAATAATATTGGAAGTAAAAAAAAAAAACAAAAGTATAGAAAGGTATAGAGGAAATAAGATCAGAGATACTCTCCTAATTTCTTAGAAAAAGAAGACACTGGTTTAAAAAAAAAAAGGAGTGGAATAGAAAAATGATGGAAAGCTTGAATGGTAAGTATAGGAAAGAAACAGAATTCATGATACAGACTCAAATAGATAGCCAGGAGATTAAAAACTCAAAAGCCGACAAAATCACCTGGATGAAAGTGAGAACAGACTTTTAGACCTTGAAGAGACTGTTGCTGCTAGTGAAAAGGTAAAGAAAGATTACTTACAAACAACTAGGATCCAGAAACAGTTGCAAGATAACGCAAAGATGAACTACATAAGACTAATAGGCATCAATGAGAAAGAAGGAATCAATACAAATGATTTAAAAAGACTATGGGCACAAGTAATAGCAGAAAACTTCCCAAATATGGGGAAACAATCTGACATTCAGATAATCAACACATATAGAACCACAAATAGCATGAACCCAATTAAAACCGCACCTAGGCATATAATGAAGAAAATCTCAGAAATTTAGCACAAGAACAGAATACTAAAAGATGTCAGAGAAAAGAAACAGATCACATTAAAGGAAAACCTATCAGAATAATGGCAGTTTTGTCTTCCCAAACCATCAAGCCCAAAAGAGTATGGAGCAAAGGACTACAAGTCTTGCAAGAAAAAAACATTCCAACTTATACTGATCTACCCTGAAAAACTCTCTTTCAACTATACTAAGGAAATTCTTGATAACAAAGCTGATTCTACACAGACTACTAAAAATATTCTAAAAAGGTATCAAAATGACCAAAACTCCTATAATGGCAATGGAAAGAGTTCACAAAGTAGAGCAAATAATTTAGCACAGGAGAAAAGTATGGAATGAATAGCAAGACAATAACATGGATGGGAATATATTCAATTCATGAACTAAAAGAAATAGATTGGCAGAGTGGATAAAGAAACAAATCTCAGCAATATGCTATATACAACAAATACATTTAACTAATACAAAAATCCATAGCCCAAAAGTCAAAGGATGCAACAAGAACTAAAACAACAACAACAAAAAAGACAGGGTTGGCAATTTTTTCACACAAAATTTGAACTTATATCTGAGAATTAGAACGTGAAATAAAGAATATCACTGTAGACAGATCAGAGGAAAAATACAAGACTACAAGATGAAGTGATAAGAGTCAAAGTATATAAATATGTATGCACCAGATATGAGAGCACAGAATTATATAAGGTAAATGTTAGTGGATATGGAAAAACTAATATCCAATACCAAAGTCTTAACAGGGGAACCTAATACCCCTTATCTCAAAAAGAAAGGTCCAGGAGATAAATTTAAAAGATATAGGAGAACTGAATCAGAACTTTGATCAAGCCGGGCGTGGTGGCTCACGCCTGTAATCCCAGCACTTGGGAGGCTGGGGCAGGAGGATTGGTGCGAGTTCGAGACCAGCCTGGGCTACAAAAGTGAGCGCAGGACCAGCCTCAACTGCATAGCGAGACCCTGTCTCAAAAAGACAAAAAAAAAAAAAAAAAAAAAAGAACTTTGATCAAATGGATTTACTGGACATATGCAGAATGTACCATTCAACAACATCAGTATACACATTCTTTTAAGTTGCATATGTATTGTTCTCTAAAATAGATCACATACTAGCTCATAGCTCATGCTTAAGTACATGCAAGGAAACAGAGATTATTCTGAACATAGAATCTGAGCACAATGCAGTGAAGCTGGAAATTAATGATAAAAGAAACCAAACAAATGGAAATTGAGTACCAATGTCGCATTGCTGAACCTGTGGAGAACGCCATACATTATATTATTTGATTTGATATTATGCTTTGTCTATGCTGTCCTATTGTTTCCATTTTTAAATTTATTTATTTAATTTTTATGCCCTTCCATTTTTATTTCTTCTTTAGAGTTCTTACACTAGGGAGACTATACGATATTTACATATGTAGGTCTGTTTATTTCACTTATGACTATATGTTCAATGTACATCCATTTATATATGAAGTATTCCAATTTATCATTCTTTATATCAGAGTAATATTCCATTGTGTAAAAATACCACATCTTTTTCAACCGTTCTTCAGAAGATGTGCATTTGGGATGTTTCTAAGGTTTGGCTATTACAAATTGAGCTGCTATAAGTATAGATGTACAGATATCACTACAATATGTCCTCAGTTCTTCTGGGAAAATTCGCAGTAGGGGCATAGCTGGATTGAATGTGATTTCCAGTTCTATTATTTTAAGGATCCTGCACACCACTTTCCAAAGTGGTTGCACAAATCTATAGTCCTACCAGCAGTAAAGCAGTTTTCTTTTTTCCCCACAGCCTCTCCAACATTTGTTGTTGGTTGATTTCTTTATGATAGCCATTCTTTCTGGAGTGAGATGGTATCTAAGTGTTGTTTTAATTTTCATTTCATGCATGGCTAGCAAAATGGAACATTTTTTCATGTACTTACAAACTTGCTGAATTTCTTTCTCTGAGATGTGTGTTTCATCTGAGATGCCCGTTTCTGGATTGGATCTTTGAATTTTGGGACACTAATGGTTTTTAGCTCTTTATAAATTCTAGATAGAGGACCTTTGTCTGAATATTTATTAGTTAAAATCTTTTTGAAATTTGTGGGTTGTCTCTTCACTCTGTTGATAATTTCTTTTGATGAGCAAAAAATTCTTAGCCTGAAGAAGTCCTATTTGTTGATGCTGTTAATTGTTAAACATGCATTTTCATTTTTGTCCATGAACTTTTTGCCCACCCCAATATCTTTGAAATTTCTTCCCACTTTCTGTTCCAGGAGATTTATTTAATGTTTCTCTTTTAATATTTAGATCTTTAATCCATTTTGACTTTAGTTTAGTGAATGGCGATAGACTTGTGTCAAGTTATAGTTTTTGTCATGTAGATAACCAGTTTTTCCAGCAGCATTGGTTAAAGAGGCTATCTTTCTTCCAGTAATTGTGTTTGGCCCCTTTGTTGAAGATAAGTTCACTGAGTGTGTCTGTATTTGCTTCTGCATCTTCTAATGTATTCCATTGATCCTTTTGCATTTTATATTATGATTTACTTTTCTTTGCATTATTTGGATATTTTATTCAGCCTACTTTGTGAATTCACTTGGAAAACTCTTTTTTATTTAAATAAGAAATAACAATGGGAGAGTTAAACAGCACATTAGTAGGGCAACCACAATAGTTAATAAAATTCACATTGTTGTCTTCCTAGTAGTTGTACTGAGTACGAGATTCAGACATGATAACTTTTCTAAACACTATTGGTACAAATATTTCTTCTCATTGGATGAATAGAAAGTAGTTGTATACATAGTCCAATATTCCATAATCCTGGTGTGTTATTCAGAAAACAGGCAATGTTGGAAGCTGTTGGCTTGATACTTTACAACTCAGCATACTAATCTGGCTTGACTATGCCTTCTGGTTATACTTTTCTGATGAAAGGTTAACTTCATGTTAAAGCAAGTTCTATATACAAAATGTAAATTTGTATCTGACAAGGTCAGTCAAATCCCCAGGTTTAACCTTGAAACCATGTACAGCATTTTGTAGAAATTTTGTCAGTGTCAACTGTCTTTTTAAGTCATGGCCATTGCTTGATCAGTGTACTCTCTGTTAAAAGTTAAGAGAATGCTTGATCTCTATGTGACACTCCTTAGACACACTATACATTGTCTATCCCTTACCTCTGTTGCTCCATAATATCCTTGAACAGAAAATTTGAGACTTCACTAAGTTATAAGATGTTACAGTACAGGTTCTCTTTGTCCTGAGTCCTCACTGACCTTGAAGGGCTATCATCAAAATATTGACTGTCCTTGTAGCCCTTCTTTATCTCTAAATTTTGATCTCCAAATTTAACTTGTTAACCCTCCAGAAGAGAAGCTTAATGATACTAATATTCTATAACAGCTACTTGAGCTTAACATCACTGTCTTTGTGAATATTAAATGCCTTAGACTTAACATGGAATCGGTATTTTCCATCAATCACTGATATTCCAATAAATCCCTATAGAATGTGATTTAAATACTGTTACACTTTTTACACTAAAATTTACAAATCTAAGCATATACTAAATAGTAGCAGTTCAATCCTATGGCATTTTTCCTTATTTTTGTTATCTTATTTTTGTTGTCTTTTAACATAAACATTTACTTGAGAGAGTAGACAATAACTGAAATTACATCAGAAGTAGCACACATCTAAAAGACCAGAATGGCAAGCATTCCAAGCACGATTTTAGTCTTACACATTTCTACTCTCAGAGAGGAAAACCTGTTTGAAATTCTTAGGACCATAGTCTAATTCATCCTGCATGTACAATTGCATGGTTTTGCCCCTGTCATGTCCTAACTTTTCTGCTTGCTGTCTCTTCTTTGCTCAATATGAAAGTTCTTGATTTCCATTCAGCTGTGTTATGCCTTTCCATTTTTATTTCTTCTTTGTGTTTTTCACTAGGGAGACTATACAACATTTAGCCATGCAGGTCTTGTTTATTTCACTTATGAGTATATCTTCAAGATGCCTCCACTTATATATGAAGGCTTTATGTTTAAAATTCTGCATATTTGACTAATATTCTGTTGTATAAAAATACTACATCTTTTCCAATCATTCTTCAGATAATGGACATTTTCTTTATTTCCATGATTTGGTTATCACAAATTGTGATGCTCTGAACATGGGTGGACAAAAGTGAATATGATATGATGTGTTCTGTTCTTCTGGGAAAAATTCCTGTAGGGGGATAGCTGGATTGAATGCGATTTCCAGTTCTAGTCTTTTAAGAAGTTTCCACATTACATTCCATAATGGTTGCACCAGTCTACATTCCCATCATGCATCCCATCTGCATTCCTTTTTCCTTACAGTCTGTCCAACATTTGTTGTTGGTTGATTTCTTTATGGTAGCCATTCTTTCTCGAGTGAGATGGTATCAATGAGCTAGTGCTATGGAGCATTTCTACATGTATTTATACGCTTGTTGAATTCCTTTCTCTGACAATTGTGTGTTCATCTCAGTTGCCTATTTCTGGATTGGGTCTTTAAATTTTGGGATGCTAATGTTTTTCAGTTCTCTATAAATTCTAGACAGAAGATCTCTGTCTGAATACATATTAGTTAATATTTTTTTGAAATTTGTGATTTGTCTTTTCATTCTGTGGTAATTTATTTTGATATGCAAATCTTCTCAGCAAGAGGAAGTCACTTTTTTTGATTCTTCCAAGTGTTAACATGTAGTTTGATTTTTGGCTATGGACGGTTTGTCTACACCAATGTCTTCAAGATTTTCGCCTACTTATTCTTCCAGGAGGTTAGTGTTTCTTTTCTAGAATTTAGATCTTTAGTCCATGTTGACTACAGTTTAGTGCATGGTGATAATTTTAGGTCAAGTTTTTGTTTTCAATATGTTGAGATCCAGTTTTGCCAGTGCCATTTGTTAAAGAGCTTATCTTCCTTACATTCACCATTTTTTGCCACCTTTGTCAAAGATAAGTTGCCTGAGTATGTTTATATTTGCTTCAGCATCTTCTAATCTGTTCCACTGATCTTCATGACTATGTTTATTGCCAACATCATACTGATAATATCAATGTAGCTTTGTAGTATAATTTTAGATCAGCAACTGTAATGCCTCCTGCCTTATCTTTGCTGCCCAAAATTGTCTTTGTTATTCCAGGCATTTTCTGGTTTCAAATAAATTTTAGGAATGATTTCTCTAAATCTGTGAGATATTTGGATGGTATTTTAATAGGAAATGCATTAAATGTATATAACAATTTAGGAAGTATGGTCATCTTCACAATGTTGGTTCTTCCTGTCCAGAAGCAGTGAATATTTTTGCATTTTGTATGATCCTCTACCATCTCTTTTTTCAAAATACTTCAGTTTTACTGAAAAGACACTTTTTTTCTCTACTTAGATTAATTCCTAAGTATTTCATTTTCCACCATGTTATTGTCAAATATATTATTTCTCTAATTTCCCTCTCAGTGTGTTTGTTATCTGTGTAGAAGAGTGCTATTTCTGGGATTTGACATTGTATCCTGCTATGCTTCTCACTACGAGTATTTCTAGTAGATTCTTGGTGGGGTTTTTTGAGCTTCCTAATAGACTATCTCCTCCAAATAATGATAGTTTATCTTTTTCTTTACCTATTCTTATTCCTTTTATTTCTCGCTCTTCTCTAATGGCTGCAGCTAATGAGTACAGAAACATGTTGAATAGGAATGATGATAGAGGACATCTTTGTCTTATATCAGATCTGAGAGTGAAAGATTTCAGTTTTTCCCCATTCAAAATTATGTTACCTGTTGGATTATCATAGATTGCTTTTATCAAATTGAGTTACATTTCATATATTGTAATTTGCTGTGGGACTTTGAACATGAATGAGTATCAGGCTTTTTTTTGAAAGCCTCTGCTGCATTAACTGAAATGATCATATGACTTTTGGATGTGGTTCTATTGATATAGTCTATTATGTTTATAGATTTCCATATATTTGGCCATCCTTGCATTCTTGGGATGAATCTACCTATTCATGATGAATAATATTCTTAATGACTTGATGTATTCTATTAGCAAGTATCTCATTGATGATTTTTGCTTCTACGTTAATGAGAGAGATTGTCCTATAGTCCTGTTTTTAGTTGCAGACTTCTCTGGTTTGTATATCAGTATAATACTTGCTTCCAGGAATGGCTTTGGGAGACTTATTTCCTGTTCAATTTCATTGAAGAGTTTGAAAGTATTAGGATTACATCTTCTGTAAATTTCTTTTAGATTTCAGTGGTGAATCCATCAGGATCTGAACTTTTCTTTGTCTGTACATCTTTTATTACATTTTGTATTCCATTTGCTGTTATTGGCTTGCTGAGAATTCTTGTATCTCCTTGTTTCAGTTTTGGTAATTTGCACCTTTCTAGTAAGCTCTGTATTTATTCTGTGTCTTCAATTCTGTGACAGTAAACATTCTCAAGTAGCAATGAATGATCTCAATCACCACTTTGTCTGTAGTAATTTTTTCTTATTTATTCCCTATTGTTTTAATTCCAGTTTTTTCTTTCCTCTTTTTGATAAGTTTACCTAGAGGTTTATGAATTTTATTGAATCTTTCAAAGAACCAGTTTTTTTTTTTAATTGTTTTTTGTCTTTTGGTCTTTTTGAGACAGGGTCTCGCTATGCAGTTGAGGCTGGCCTTGAGCTCAATTTTGTATCCCAGGCTGGTCTCGAACTTGCACCGATCCTCCTGCCTCAGCCGCCCGAGTGCTGGGCTTACAGGCGTGCGCCACCACACCTGGCTCCAAGAACCAGTTTTTATATTCATTAATTCTTTGTGCTGTTTTCTTTGTCTTGATTGTATTAATTTCTGTCCTAATGTTTACAATTTCCTCCTGTCTCTGGGATTTTTTTTTGTGTGTGTGTGTCTTTTTGAGACATGGTCTTGCTATGCAGTTCAGGCTGGTCTTGAGCTCACTTTTGTAGCCCAGCCTGGTCTCGAACTCGCGCCAATCCTCCTGCCTCAGCCTCCCAAGTGCTGGGATTACAGGCGTGTGCCACCACGCCCGGCTGGGCTTTTGGTTTGATTTGCTCTTTTTTTTCTACATGATCAAGGTGCAGCATTAGGGTATTTATCTATTTCCATTCAGTTTTCCTAATATGTGTGTGCAGAGCTATAAATTTCCCTCTCACAACTGCTTTCATTGCAACCCATAAAATCTGATAAAGTTCAAAAATATGTGATATTTTTATACAATGAAATATTAATCAGTTAGAAAGAATGATAATCTAAAAGACTTGATATATAAGTGGATGTTTCTTGAAGATATACTCACAATTGAATTTTACTGAAATTGCAGATTGTTTTATTTATTATTTCACTTCATCTGTAACTCATTGGTTGCTGAGGAGGGTGCTGTTTAATTTCCATGTGTTTACAGGAATCTTGAGTTTTCTTTTTTTATTAATTTAATATTTTTATTGTTTAAATTTGAAAATGTTTATATTACATATTTTAATCATCAGATCAGTTTAGATTAATACATAAAGGTATATAAGATTGATCAAACAATTAAACATTAACACTTTTAAATCAACATTAATTTTTTTTTTCTTTTCCCCTTTCTTTTTTATTGAAAGTTGACATATTGCATATTGTCCTCACAATCATTCTACAGAGTACAGTGTGTGGGCCTTACCCACCTCCCTATTGATGTTGCTTAGAAAAAAATTGAAAAAAGGAAAAGAATATACTTCTCTTTGTACTAAGAGGAAGATGATACATACACAGTCAAATGTTCTGCAATGAACGTGGGCTACCAGTGAATCTTGAAATGTTGAAGGCTATTGAATCTATGCCTCCTAAAGCTTATGTCACCAATCTAGCTCTGTGTTTCATGCATTTTAATTAAGCATTTTTTTTCTTTTTCTTGCTGGGTGGTCAAGGGCAAGTTGAAGCAAGACCTGTATAACAAAACATTCATTTTTTTTTTTTTTGGATCTTCCAGGGTCAAATCCCCTCAGGATTAAGTTTGGGACCACAGGCAGTACTTTGTAGAACTGTTGTTAGTGTCAGCCTTCGGCATGATTCACGGCCATTGCTTGGCCATTTTGCTTTCTGTGAAAGCCTCAGAGAATGTTTGTCATTTATTTCCAGTTTCATTGCACTGTAATCAGAAAATATTAATGGTATATTGTATATGCATAAACATGACAGTTGGAGTAGTATGTGCTCTATTTAAGAAAATAAGCAGCTCAAAAAATGTGTTTTCAGATTTAAATGGGTGCAACACTCTATATGTCCATTAAGTTCAGTTTTTGCAAGTACTGGTTCAGTTCTATTATTTCTTTGCTAAAATTTTGTCTGCTCGGCTTATCTTTTTGGGATAAAGAGGTGTTAACTTCTCCTATTAGGATTGTTGTATTGGATATTAGAGTTTTCTTTGTCAATTAATATTTGTGCTATATAGATGGGTGCTCCCTTGTTTGGTGCACATATATTTATGTATGTTATCACTTCCTCTTGAATTTTTACCCTAAAGAGTATGTAGTGGCCTTCTTTAGCTTGTTGATCATTCTTGGTTTGAAACTGAGACTATCTGAAAGTAAGATTACTATCTTTTTTTTTTTTTTTTCCTGAGGGTCTGGTGAATGAACCCTATTTTCCATCCTTTCACTTTAAGCCTATGAATTTCTTTATGAGTTAGGTGTTTTCCTTATGTATAACACATTGTTGAGCTTTCCTTCCTAATCCACTGTGCCAGTCTATTTCACTTAATTGGTGAATTGAGACCATTTACATCGATGGTTATAATTAATTGAATGAATAGATCATGAATTGATTTCTGATTATCACATTATTTACCTTCTGTTGGCTGCCCACCCTGTGTTTAATTGTGGGCCATTTTGAGTGGGTTCTTTCCGTTCTCGTTTTTAGAAGTCTTGTCATTTTGGTTCCTCTCTAGAATAACTTTTAGTAGTCTATGCAGTGTTTGCTTTGTCATCATGAAATTCTTTAGTTGTTCATTGTCATAGAAGTATTTTACTTCCCCATCAAACTTGAGTGTTTTGCAGAATGTAACAGTCTGGGCTGGAATTTGTTTTCATGAAGGACTTGAGGAACTCTCCTCCATGCTCTTCTTGACTTCATGATTTGTAAAGAGAAATCTCCTGTTAATCATATGGGTTTTCATTTAAATGTGATATGTTTCTTTTCTTTAGCGGGTATTAATATGCTATTCCTGTGCTGGATTTCAGGGAAATATGCTATTCCTGTGCTGGATGTCTGTCCGTGTTTTTATAGGGTTGACATTATTTGGAGTTGTATACGCTTAAGTCACTTGACGTCCAAATTTTATCTTCGTATTTGGGAAGTTTTCTGGTAATAGTTCTGTGATATTCTTTTTATATCATTTTTATTAACTCTGTTTTTTTCTCATTGATGTCTATTGATTTCACATTGTTCATGTTTGCATCATCTTGTAGATGTTGAATAATTTCTCCTGCATCCTAGTTGTTTTTAAGATATTCTTTTTTACCTTTTTAACTAGCTGCAATAGTAACTTCGAGATCTAAAATCTAACGTCACTTCCATTCAGATGGCTTTGCCTGCTCTCAGTTAATTTTTAAGTTCCTATGTATCTCTTCACGTCTGCTTTATATGATCTATTTCATTATTATATTGCTCATTCAGGGAGTCCAAAGTTTTTCTAATCTCCAACTTTTTGTCAGTGTCCTCTTCAGAAGCAATTTTTAAATCTTTCATTTTGGTCATCCTATCTTTTTACTTCAGAATTTTTTTCTGATCTGATTTCCTCCCTACCATTCTACAGTTTTCTCTTTACTTCAGATGTTATTAATTCATACAGTTCTTTTTTTATAGTTCAGGTTATTTCTGATTTGATTTCCACTATATCTGTTTTTAGTTGTTTCTTCACTTAAGATGCTATTAATTCACTGATTTTTTTTGACTTCAGAGATTATTTATGTTCTATTTTCCTCTATACATTTCTGCAGTTGTTTCTTTACTTCAGATGTTATTATTTCAGAATAATAGCGTCACACAGAAATCACCTGTGTGATTTCCATTTTCTTCTATGTTAGTGTCTCCTGCATTTTTTCAGGGTAGCCTTGAGGCCTGGGATTGCATTTTTGCGCTCTCACGATGTCATTGTGTAGAGCTCTGTCCACTGACCTTACGCGGAAAACTTGGTTCAATTTTCCTTTAGCATAATTCTACCCAGAAGAGATTATATTGTTAATGCAGTTATGGTTTTATAGTACAGAGCTAAAGTTAGGAACAATCATAATGGTTAGTGATATTTAGCAGTTGACAAACTTTTGTAACTATAGAAATTGTATTTTACACAATAAGAGCAAACTTTATGTCTGTGTAGCTCTGCTGATATTAAATTGTGAGTTTGCATTTAATTTTGTCTGCTTAAGATCTGACCGATTATCTCCCTTTGACATACCTGGGTGGAATGGGTCCAAAGAATATGGGAGGTTGTTATGGTGGGCCACATGGAGCAGGAAGTCCCTACTGTGCAGCCCAGTGGAGCTTGAGGATGTGGAGGATGTTGTAGTGGGTCCTGTGGTACAGGAAGTCACTCCTACAGGGCTTGGCAGAGTTATAATTTAGAAACTCTTATTTTTTTCGTCAAATATATTTTAATTGCTTGGGTTCAAATTTTGTAAATTAAATATTGAGAACAAAATATCCCCAAAGTGAATGCCACTGTTCTTACCTGATAGTTTAGTGAGAAGAACATTATCAAAAGAAGAACATGAATATTACTTTGTGGTCTTACCATTCCCAATCTGAATTCTATTCTTTCTTCATCTACTTAGACATAATCAAGATCCTAAATTCTGTGTTCACTTTTTCTCTCACAATTATTGGTGGTACTTGAGGACCAAAGGCAGGGATGGTATGCCACTTAGATATATTCCAAATGATTTTTTTAAATTTTGTGATAATATCTCACTAAATTGCCATGGCTAGACATGAACTTGTGGTCTTTTTGGCTCATTCTTTAGAGTAAATGGTATTTTGAATACTTGTGCTACCACACAAGCCTTCTGATTTTCTTTTTCTTATTTTTAAAAAAATTTCTCAAACTTTCTTTGGTTTCTTGAAACATTTAACGGTATTTTATTGAAATTTAAAATTACACTTGTGCTTTCTATGTAGTGTTAAACTCTAGAAACATTATTTTCCAAAATCCCTTAAAGGAATATTTTTAAATAATTTGTTTGAGTGACCTCTTCTTTGAGCTACTGAATACACTTCAACAATTAAAAAATGAAATCTATAAATCAATCATAGAAGATAAACTCAAAAGAACTAACTGGGTAAAAGTTTAAGAATAACAATTTAGAAAATACCACTTGCTAAAATAATAGGTATTATTTGATCATTATGAACAGCCGATTAAATAGCTAAAATCATGGTTTATTTAAGGATAAAAAGTTTGAGAATGTGAAGCACACTATCTTAAATCATACAACAAAAAAGTAGATCCAGAATTCAGATCTAGACTGTCTCACAGTTGAATCTGTTATTTTAATCATGACAGTACATAGTCACATATTTTTATTGTAATTTGAGAAAACTGAAGTCCAGTTTCAAACATTGGAAACAAGAACATGTGATTTCAAATAATTTTCCTGATTCATACAAATATATTGAAGATAGATATATGTATTTGCTTCTGTTTACTCCAATTGGAGAAGTGTAATATTGTCTGGTTTATTTTTGGCTACTTACAGCATTAATACGAAATATATTAGTTAAAATTTTATCAGATTTTTCTATTGACTGAAAATATACTGGTTCACCAAAGAATTTTGGTCGCTCATCGCATAGAGCTTTTGGAACTGTGAAAATGTATACATTAAACAAGTTATATCTTTTATAAATAGAGTCCAAAGACTCTAATTTGTTAAAGAAGTACTGGATATTAAAGGAATACACAAAAAGAAAGAGTTCTTCTGTCACAGCTCATAAATATTTTTGAAGAAATTATATGAGTGATGAAAATTGAGTAGAACTAAATTAAGAGAAGAATGTGCAAATTCAAGGCAAAGAGAATAGAACATTCAATGATCATGTGGGGAGAAAATGTATGATATACTCAAAAATCATATGAATGATCCTATGGTTGGAAAAGAATAAAAACATCCTTCAGTAAAATTCTAAGCAGAGGAACCACAATGTTTTACACCCTGTTTTCCATGTTAAGAATTTCAAATTTACCCAGAGAATAATGAAAAACATTACTAGGCTCTAGCAAAAAAAACATTATGTTAATGCTTTGCTTTTAGAAGAACAGTCCTATGAGATATTTTCATTGTCAGTAGTGATAGAAAACAGAAGTAAGGCAGGAATTGTTTGAGTTATGTGTAGCTAAATAAAAGAAAGGCTATAAACCATGCCTCAGTTTTATATAATCTTGAAAAATATATCAATGTCAAAAAGACTTATTGAAATAGAACTGAGATTTTGCATAGGGATTTCAGGTAAATCTGTTGGGTGGTTATTCAAATAGTGAACCAATGAATTCCTGCCAGTGATTTAATTAGATAGATGTCATATTATCGTCTATAGTGAAGACAACTCCATAGCACTGGCAATGAAATACTAGGGAGAAAGCATGAGATGCTTTTATACGCCATTTATTTGGATGTAGTGGGAATACACATGTAATTAAAATGATGGTTACCAGAATTTGATTGTACTAAAAACAAATGTAGAAATTATTAGTAGGCCATGAAATTTTATTTTTCTTATAGTATACTAGTCAGAAGGTCAGTTCTCCAAAATCAGTATTCTGTGTCACCCAACCAAACTGCAGTTTGAGCAGTGAAATTTGAAAGCATGAAAGTCTATGTTCTATAAATTCTCAAGAGACGTCATTACCAGAATGATGTCATTATTCAATGAAGCCCTTAGGGCATCAGAGTAATGGGCAAAAATACTCAACTAACCCAGTAAGTCCATCAGCAGCCACTGATAGACTGCAATATTCCAGGTAGAGAAACCATGCCAAAATCATGGACACCTTGCCATATTAACATTGTAGAGTAAGCCATTTTGAGTACCAAAAGATATGACTGTACTTACTGTGTAGTTGTGGAAACTTTCACTTTTCCTCTTAAAAATTTTCAGTCAGAATAATAAATGTAGAGAAACTATCAAATATGCATATAATTTCCTTCAGAGAAAAATATAGATTTATATATTATTATGTTTAAGGTTTTAACCATGTGTGAGAGAAATATTAGACTGTAATGATTTCTACTGATGCAATTCCAAAATTCAGATAGGCAGTTAACCCTATATATTTCCCCAAAGGCTTCTTTATGTATTGTCAATTGAAATGTACATTAAAACAGTCAATCTTTTTTCAGAATCAGCAGAGGGAACTTGACTCTATTCATATTAGAATTTGGTGTCTTTCATAGTTTACCCTGTGGTTAATATGAGGCTCGTTAAAATGAGGTTACCAATGAACTGAGCACAAGAATATCCGTGTAAAAACAGGAGATCAGAACTTGGCAGCATGCTGTTCAGATAATTTTAAAATTATATTTTTAGTGCCTTGGTTATAGAGTCAGAAAAATAGAAAGTATGTAACAAATTTTTGATGTGGGACTAAATAAATAAATAGCTGAATTAAAGTATCACTAGATTCACCAACCTCAAGTAATTTCTTGCTGTACCCAATGTTACTCTCAATGTAATATAAGCAACGGTGTTTTGGGAATGTTGAAGGTAGTTGGAAATGAAACATTTTTTTCTTCTTGATTGCTTTTATTCTAAGACATATTTCAGAAGCATTAGTGTATCTGGGGTCTATTTGGGGATGACAGAGAATAGAAAATGAACTTAGAGATAATATTTTGTATTCTTTGACATTATGTGACCACAACAGTGTTGGAACTGATTTTAATGTTCACCATGTTTTTAAAAGTTGGAATGCAGCCCTTCTCATACTTTCAAACAGATTTGTTTATCTATATGGAAAGATCTCATATAACATCTATAAATTTGTTTTTACCATAAGCAAAATTTTTCAAATTGATTTTCAGCTAAGGATTCCTCTCTTCAATGGAAGAAAAATTTAAGAAATCACCTCTAAATGTTTAAAATTATAAGATCCACTACAATTGTTTCATATCAGACTTGATAATATGGCAAATATTAAAATTTTACAGATTATTCTGAAACATGTTCTTACCAGTGCCTTATCTTGCAAAGCTTATTGTTATTATTTGAATTACTATGCTGATTGCCGTGTTTTACACATGTTTTGCATCAGCAAAATTATGTTCTTTTCTCTTTGTAGCATAACAGGATAACTCTTAGAAAAAGATGAGTTTTAGACTTAGAATGTAAGTAAAATGTGTCTAACTCAAAGTAGGCTCAGTATTGTCTTCGGAGTGCATGAACTTTGTTCCCTCTACCAATTTTTTCAGTTTACTTGTGCATTAACTTGGAAGGATCTATAAATAATATATTCAGTTAATCAGTAATCAGACAGGATTGGACGATTATGACAAATGTACTTACAAATTCATTTGGGAAGTAGATTAGATTATAGAGGCTTTCATGTATCCAATTAAATTCAAAGCAAATGCTATAGATTAGTATTTGGATTCCTCATTTTCTACAGAAACTTCATAATCCAGGAACTTCATTTAAGTAAAATGCTTCTCTCATTTTGGCTCCTATGTCTTACTGATATTTAATATTTCATTAACATTTAATATGTAAGAAACTCTGCTAAGGACCTCACGTGCATTTTGGTGTTAAGGAAGAATTATTTTTAAGAAACAGCTAATTTTATTATCTCTGACAGTGCATTTATTGATGATATATCTAAATTCTTTTACTTCATGTATCTACAGCTTTTTACCATCTCAGTTTTTCTTTCCACCAACCATAGAATCTAGTATGTATTCTAAATCTTTAAAGATGAGGCTTTTCCCTTTTACTTGATTAAATAAAATTAAGCAGAAGCGGTATTGTAACTGTTTGGAGACTAAGGCTTACCAAAACCTCATTTAGACTTTTATTTTATTTTATTTATTTATTTATTTATTTTTGTCTTTTTGAGACAGGGTCTCGCTATGCAGTTCAGGCTGGCCTTGAACTCATTTTGTAGCCCAGAGTGGCCTCAAACTTGCACTGATCCTCCTGCCTCAGCCTCCCAAGTGCTGGGATTACAGGCGTGCGCCACCACACCCGGCTCCTCATTTAGTCTTTTTCATTAATTTCACCTAATAATGCTTGGTCTTACCTATAGGAGAATCAAAGATCATAAAGGAGGCAGCCAGCTACAATTCCCTATCGAAGGGATGGCTGTATCGCTCAGCAGATTAATTGCTTTCATTGGTAACTGCAGGGGCCAGGGTTTGACCACTGGTACCTCATGTATGCTGGCTCCACCCCCTGGTGAGTTGAGCCTACTATGGAGATGGAGTCTGGACGTAGTGGCCCATGACTGCAATCTCAACATTAGGGAATTTGAAAACAGGAGGATCACTATGAATCTCTGCTGCACAGTGCGACCTTGCACACACACACGCACACACACACACACACACACACACACACACACACACACACAGATTCTCAAGCTAGCGAACATTATCCCCAAAATAGCCTCTTATCTAACATATAGCCTACCAGAGATGCATAACCATTTCCAAGTGAGATTAGTATAAAACAGTAATCTAAATTACTTTACTTAAGAATTGTTAATTTTGTAATTTACCTTAATAATTTTAGCAGTTATGCATTTAAAATGTTAAGGTTTGAACTTGTCTGATATGCAGAAATAAATAATTGATATAATTCAATTTTATCTGTTAAGATATTGAGTTGAGAAATGTTCATTAAATTTCCTACAAGCTTACAGATGGAAAATACAGCATTAGAATTTCTACCATGTCTGTTTAATAACAAGGACTGTGCTTGAAATTTTCATTTTATGCTACTCACCATGTCATGGAACTGGGATTTATAAAAGATGTCATAAATTTTAAGGGACATCACAAGACCACTGATGCATTTCTTTAAAAGAAGAATATGTGAATATATATATATATATATATATATATATATATATGTATATATGTATATATATGTGTATATATATATATATTTGTGAGTATGTGTGTAAAGAATTCTATTGAATAAAATTATGTAAAACCACAAAAGTGTTCTCAATACTTGTAAATACAGAAAACCAAAAGGAAATTCATTTCACATGTACACACATGCAGATTTTTTGTTGGCAGTGCAGCACTCAGAAATTCTATTTATTTAAAAACATTTTCTAAAGATCCTTTAGAAATCTGAATTCTGGACAGCTGCTTTTCTAGTGATGACGTTGCTAAGTTAAAATGACATCCTAAACACCCATTCAAAAGACTCAGACTGAAATAGTACTGCAACACAGAAAAAGGAATGAGTAAATGTTACGGAAAACTACATTTTACATTTTGAGAGGAAAATGTTCATTATTCAGGAGCCAGTTTTTCATTCTAGTAGATGCGCCTGAATATTTGCTCTAAAGAACTTTTACAGGTTTTATGAAACATATCATTGGCCTTACCTAGGTAAAAATGACCAGAAAAACTCGAAGGAGAGTAAAAATACATAAATATTTATAAAATTGCATTAGAACTAGCATGAAAATCTATGAATCTGAGAATTGCAAACTCATAGATATAAGCTGAATAAAGTTAACAGGGGAGAACAGATGTGACATTAAAAGTAAATAGATACTACAGGTCATGAGGGCAGATGAAGTCCCTACATGATAAATATACAAAGAGAAATGCAAAGGTAGAAACAAAGTATATTAAGGAGGTTCATGAAATTTCGGCATCTAAATAGACTTCTTGAAAGAAATTTCAATATGCCATGTTATGCTTCAGTTTACCCCCCAAAAATCGGAAAATATCTATTGCTGAGCAATCTACCCCTAAATGGAAATGGTCATTCACTAATACAAGAATCTAGATTTTGCGGTCGATGAAACAAGACACTAGTGAATATAAATTGTAGTCAGTACTTAAAACAGGGTGAAGACTTCCTGAAGAGGATCAGCTTACTCCAGCAGTCAATAAAATAGTAAGCAAAAGAAGAAGGTTGGATGTGGCTTTATATTTTTATTTTTTAATGTTATGGAGTGGACACATTGTGGCAGATTTTCTATCATCAGGTAAAGATGTCATTTGAAATTCTTGCTAATCTTCATGGGGTCAGATATTCCTTGGGTTCATGCAGGTTTTTGAAAATCTAAGCAAAGAGGCAGAGGTCTAAAAGTTAGCGTTTAAGTGTTACTACTAATGCACTTTTCTTCGTTGTCCATTGAAAATATACTTAAATTTGCAAGGGAGTAAAATTATTATACACTTCAATTTTCAGATTAACTTTACAGGTCTTAGAATAGGCTAGAGATGTTCAAATTGAAAGTCATGAATTAAAGAAATTTGAATTAACTTAATTATGGAAATTGGGTCTTCATTACTGGAAGAGAACATTCAGTGGATTTGTAATAATTTATTTTATTTTTTAAAAAAATTTATTTATTTTTCTTGTTTCAGAACCTTTGTTTGTTTATTCACTCATTTTTATGGCTGGCTCAGCCCGCCTAGAGAGCAGAGCTGGCGCAGCATGTGGTGCCGACGATTGAACCACGGTCCCTGAAGCCACCTAGGCTTTCCCAAGCAGGCGCTTTAGACCACTGAGCCATTCTGCCGGGCCCCTGTAATAATTTATTTTAAATATAACACTTATTTTTTTTTAATGAGGAAGAAATAGCCATGAAAACCTATTCTGTGTTGCAGTACAAAGTAAGCTTTGGATCAATGAGTCTTCAGAGAGATTAACGTTTAGTACAAGAAAGACTAATGATAACCAAGATTGAGAGGGAATTGGCTGTCTGTAGAATTATTTTTTTATAAACAATGACAATTGTAGCTCACTACTTGGATGGGATATATTAAAAAAATAAAAGTATTGTTTGAAAGGATACTTAAGCAATCTGAGCTCTATAATATGATGTAGTTTAGATTATTTTGTAATCTTGATTATTATTTTTCCTGTAACAAGTGCTCTCATTGATCCAATGACTTCATAGTTATTCTTAAAGTGACACTAATGGCCATACAAAAGCTATAGAGTCTAGCATCTTACTTTTTCTACTTTCTAGGACATTTCAACCACTAGCCATATTACCAAATAAATTAGATGAATATTTTTAAATGTGATTTAGGAATGCGGTAGAGAAAAATGTAAGACAATATGTAAATCATTCTTTTCTTCCTGGGAAAATAGCTATCACACACAGGTTAAAATACAAAAAGTGTATTTAAATTTGAGATTCTTTTCAAGTGCAGTTGCCTAACTGAAAAGCAGCTTAATGTATCGAGGGTATGGTGAAAGAGGGCTGCATAATTCATGGTAGCATAGAAGCAGAGAGACAGATAAAGATACAGATACTAACATAACACACAACAGTGTCCAGTTAGAGTCTTCAAGTTCATGCCTCCATGGCCTACTCAGTCCTTCCACTAATGTACTAAACTAATCTCTGAGACTGTTTCTGAAGGTAATATATTTGGCAATCAAGATTAGCCACCATACATACCAAGGTGTAATTTGACTGTGATTAAAACATTAAAAAGCTCTTTTACTTGTGAACTAATTTTAATAGGGAAAATGGGAAAACAGGAGAAAAACAAGTGCCTAATGGTGGGAAGAAGATAAAACAAAAATACGGTAAGTGATACAGGCACACTATACTTTTTCATTTGTCAGAGGACCATAGTTTGCAGTTTTCACATATTTCATAACACTTTAGAGGAATGAATTTTCTCATTTAGTTTAGTTTAGAATTTAGTTTGATATGAAAATCTCCTGTTTTCCATTCTATTTACTATTAATATACCATATTCATAATTGGCAAATAAGCTTCTGGGATCTACCTCTGAGCTGGTACAATTCTGAAACACAAAAATATACTGAAAGGTTCCTCAGCGTCTGCAGAACCAAATTTAAATATCACAGTTTCACATACAAGACCATTTCTGATTTTATTCCTTATTCCATTACTGTCTTAAATGTAACAGCATATATATATATATATATATATATATATATATATATATATATATATATTATTCTGGCTGAAATACCAATTCTTTTTCAGGATCGGGGTTGAGCTCAAGACCTCACACTTATCAGGCAGACACTTTTGCCACGCAGCTATCTACCTAGGCCCTTCAATTGATTTTTATAAGTTCCATGTACTTCAGTAACGCTACTTTTGCTCTTAATGTTTGAAGTATAAAAAAGAAAGGATAACTATAATGAAAGATTTAATAACTGCTTCTAAAGAAGGCATTGATTAAAAGGTTACAGGCGAGTAGAAAAATGATGGACTCCTTGAATGAGCAATATAGGAAAGAAATAGACTGCATGAAGCATTTTCAAAGAGATATACAGGACAATTAAATCTCAATCACAACCTCACAACACTGTATGAACAAAAGTGAAGATAGAGTTTAGGATTTTGAAGACACAATCTCAGATAGTGAATAGACAAGAAAAGAACTCTTAAAAACAGCTAGGATTCAGGAAAAATAATTCACCATCTGCAAAACCGTGCAAAGATGATTAAATAGGCATCAATATGAAAAGAGTCAATAAAATGATATAAAAAGAATATGATGATCAGAAGTGCTACCAGAAACTTTCCCATATATAATCAAACATTCCGACACTCCAAATAACATCAAACCAACTGTAAGCATGCCCAGACATGTAATAGTCAAGATTGCAGAAACCAGCTGAAGAAAAATATACTAAAAACCACTAGACAAAAGAAACAGATTACATTTAAAGGAAAACCCATCAGGTAATGGCAGATTTCTCTTAACAAGCCATGAAGTCAAAAAGAGTACGGAACAAAGTGCTTCAAGTACTTCACAAAAACAAATTCCAGCCAAGACTGCTATATGACATACCCCACAAAAGTCTCTTTCAAGTATGAGGGAGAAGTGAAGTACTTCTATGACATATACAACTAAAAAATTTCATGATGACAAAGCCAGCCCTACACAGATTGCTGAAAATATTTTAAGGAAGGACCAAAATGACCCAAAGTCCACTAATGAGAACAGACAGAACCCGTAAAATTGGGCAACCAACTAAACACAGGAGAAAATTGGGTAAACAATAGTAGGTAATGAAAACATGCCAATCATAAGTCAATACATTTTAATCTTCCTATCATATATAACATTGTGTTTAAAAATCATGTTTTTGTGTTTTAACATGATCTTTAAAATCCAGTAGAAATGTAACGATGTCAAATTTTGCCTCTCCTAACATTCAAATGCATATAAAGATCAGATTAAAATTTCAAGCTAAATGTTTCTCCAAAATTTCTTTCTCATACACAGATTAGCAAAATACTGGCTCTAGAAAGATGTTCTCAATGTGACACACCTTTTGTATGGAGATTCAATTATCTTTTGATCTCTTTGTCTGAGGGTAATGAGACATATGTTTAAAAAGAAAAAAAAAAATGTCTCCCTTAGGAGAAAACAATTGAATTTATATCTGTTAACCCATTTTACTTTAGGTTCAACCAACTTTTTCAAAAAGGGCATCTCCTAGCCGCAGGATTGGCAATTCCAAAAGTGTTGATTAATCACAGAGGTTTGGACTTTTTCGCACAGTATAACCAGTTTAATTCACAGGGAAATGTGCCAGAAGAAAAGATGCACAGCATGTAGATGGGAAAATGCAACTGTCCTACTGAAATTTTATCTTGTTGACATTACTCATGTTATATTATAAGATTAGCAAAGATACTATATGCTGCAAATCAGGAGGCTTTCCAATTCTTCATGAAATGTAAATACTAATTTTAATGAGTGTTCATTATAACAGTTTATTTTTTTCCATTGGGATTCTGCATCTATCAATGAGTAAACTCCTAGAGAATAGGAGGCGATGGATTTTGATCCATTGCACCAATGGACATAATTTTTATTTTTAATTATGTAGATACTGAGATCATAGGTAAGGTCTAGTTCTTCATCTTTTCTTATTCACACTGTCTTTGTGCTTTTATTGCATTCAATGTTTTACATTGTTTGTTGTTTTCCATGGTAAATACATGTTAGATTGGATTTTAGTCTTTAAGGGAACCCAGAAATTGGAACATAAACCAGAATTGGAGAGGCATTTTACAGTCTTAGACAAAAACAGAAAGATATGTTTAGGTGTTAGGATCCAAAGAAAATAAAAAAGCAAAGTATCAAATTAGGTCAAGAGAACTTATTAGGCAGGGAAGCAGTGACAACAAAAGTGTAAAAGCGCAAAATCACACAGCCACAATACTTAAATCACTGGAAGTAAACTTTGGAACATTCATAATGTATTTAAACAGCAATTCCCATAAAGTTTAGCCCATCACTAAATTTTACAAAGGATAGTAATAGCTAACTTACACACAGTGTAAAGAAATGTCTTAACTGACAGCAAATTGTCACACTTTAAAGACACCTGAGTTTGTTCTACAAGTACTTAAGTTCATTATGTTTCAAATGTACTTTTTTGAATTTCATATTTGATCTGGTCCTCACTAAATTTATTGGTCAATGTATGAAAACAACTCAGATACTTGCTTTCAGTTTTCAGAATAAAAAAATACAGTGAGGAACCAGTAACTAATGTCCTCTTCTACTCTAAAATCAAGACTCCCCAATAGATCATAAGTTCTAGTTATCATTGTTCAGGAATAAAATAACATATTTTATTAAAAATGTTGTATTTCAGAAAATAATTGTTCTTTACACATATCAACTTGAAGTTTGTTAACTAACTAACTAACTAACTAAACACCATCTTAGAGTCTGAAATAATGAAGGAAACACAATGCTTTGAATTTACATCAATTGCTAGGCATAGCATCAGCCTCCTTCAATGTATTATCTCCTTCAATCTTTACAAAAACCTTTGAAGCTGTGCATTTTTACAAATTAAACATACTAATTCATAATTTCTTATAGTCTCTGTCACATTGCAACAGTCAATTTTTGCAAATCTTTAAAACAGCAACAAGATCCAGATTAGCCTTTGCAAAATGAAATGATGCCTGAAAACATAACATTGTTGCATTCCTCTAATGTTCCCATAAAAGCTGTTAAGTGTAACAGAAGTTTGGAATAATTACTGTAGTAAGCTATTTTCAATACTAATGCTAGAAGATTTCACAAATTTAGTTACTACCAGTAAACGTGTGTAATATTTTCTTCTTTATATTTCACAATCCCTTAGAGTTAAAAATTTCAATCATTATATACTTTAGAAACTATAATATAGTTTTAAGCCTTGGAGTAAATGGAACTGTAGTAGTTACTGAGGTAACAATTCCTCTTTCACTTCCTGTTACTTCTGTTACCTAGAAGACTTGATCATCATGATACATATATGGTCACTCTGATGTGTACTGTCATCACCAGTCAAGGACAGCCAGATACTCTGCTTGTTGCTTGCAACCACATTAAAACCTTCATTTCTGAGCCTTCAAGTCCTGAAATTTTTATCAAGATTGAATCTTTGTCATTACCAGTCTGCCAATAAATGAATCTGCTTCCAAATCCTTGGAGTCATTTTGGTGTTTCTGTTGTCATAACATTTGGCAGGTTGGTTGGGATAACTGACCATGCTGAATTCTCTAGCCCTTCGCCATGGCTTTTATGATTGGACAAAAGATAACTCCAGGTTCTTACAGGAAGGCAAAACATTGAGATTTCTTAAATCCCCTCAGAGGTCTGGAGGAGGATTCCTGGCTTCCCATTTGGGTGGCTCACATTGGACCCAAATGGAGGGAAGATGCAGGCTGCTTGTGAACTTGCCTGAAAAAGCCACGATAGAATTCCAGGGAACCTTTATTAATCTGTCCTTCAGTCCTGCTCAGTAGGAGAGGCTCATCAACTCTCCACAGTCACGCTCATCGCGGAGAAAAGGGAGTTGAAATTTTTAACTTCTGAGTGAATGATATAAAAATTTATGATGAGTAAAATGAACAACATGAGTAATAAGCTACACTGACTGTGCACTAAATCAGGAAATCACTGGTTACAATTACTGACTGGGACTTCACCCATAGTTCCTTGATGATCAATTGATGGTAGAAGAGTGGCTGCCCACCCTGATTAGTTAAGTCTTTCCTAACTCACCACAAGAGGCATGGCCAAACAGAAATCTGAATGGTCTCTCTTTCTCAGAGGCACTCATCATTTGTCTGTTCTGCAATCATTCAAGGGTACACAATACACACATAAAAAGTAAAAATAATTATTTTTTTAAAAGCCCTGTTATTCAATACCCATGTATTCATGCTACACAAAAAATTAATAAAAAGGCTTTTCTTATTTTTACAGACTTAAAATAAAACCAAATAGTTGTTCTTTGCATCTGAAAAAGAAAGCCTTTTTTTTTTTTTTTCTGAGAATTTGTCCTTCATAAGTAAATCAGCCTCTTCAAACACCACAGTTGTTGCCAATACCTACAGCTTTGTTCCTCATCCCTCAAAGTCTGCTTTTAGCTAATAAAACGAGTTCTTATCAACCTTTCTCTGTGCTCAGCCACAGAGATCCTGCCTATGGAGCCTTCTGCTTCACAGAATAATGTTAAATGCCTATCGTTGCCAGATGGTGTGATCTAACATGCACCCAAAATGACTGTTAGAAGTTCCTTCTGGCTCTATTGAATAAAAATCATTCCTATTTTGACTATGAAAAACAAGATTATAAGTCCTGACGAAAGGCTTGATGTGGCCTTGCTCAAAAGTACCAACTTAGAAGAAACAAATACAAAGTAACCCAAATGAACTTAGTGGACACATACAGAGCATTCCACCCAATCACTTCTGAATACGCAGTGTTTGGGGGGGTACACATGGGACATTTTCTAAAATATGCCACATACGGGTCCATAGTTCATACTTAAGCATATGCACAAAAATAAAATGTATACCATGCATATGATCTGACCACAGTGGAATGTAACTAGAAATGCATGACCAAAGAAACAACAAAAGCCACAAAAATACATAGAAATTAAACAACACCCTCCTCAGCAACAAATGCATTGTAGTTGAAATTAAAAAAGAAATTAAATAAATAAATAAAATCTACAATTTAATGAAAATTCAAACTCACACTACCAGAACTTCTGGGATGCAATAAAATCAGCGTGTAGATGGAAATTTAAAGCTATGAACTCACACATGAAGAAAACAGAATGGGAATAAATGAACAATTTGTCATTCATTTAACTGAAGCATATAGATCTCTAAATAACATCAACTCAAAAACACACCTAGACACATAATAGTCAAGATCCCAGAAATCCAGCATAAGAATAATATACCAAAAACTGCTAGAGAAATGAAACAGATCACATTTAAAGGAAACCCATCAGAATAATGAAACATTTCTCTAAAGAAACCATGAAGTCAGGAATAGAATGGAGCAGAGTACTTCAACTCCTTCATGAAAACAAATTCAAGCCCAGACTTCTATATGCTTTAAAACTTCTTTCCAGTTTAATTTAGAGGTAAATTCACATGCCAAAGTACAAATAAAGAATTTCAGGATGATTAAGTCAACCCTACACAGACTAATGAAATATATTCTAGAGAGGGACAAAAATGACCAGAACTCCATGAATGAGAATTCAAAGAATTCACCCAGCAGGACAAACAAGTAAACACAGGAGATAAAGCGTTAACCAACAGCAGATAAATAACACAGCAAGAATAACTCAAGGCACATCAATTATACCTATGAATGTCAATGATCCCAATTCACCAATAAAATAATTAGACTGGTACGTTGGATGAGGAAGCAAAATCAAACAATATGCTGTATACAACAAACACAATAAACTGATAAATAAATCATTGGCTGAAAGTAAGTGGATGGAAAACAATACTACATGCTGCAGCACCTCAGAAAAAAAGCAGCAGTAGAAATCCTAATCACAAGCAGTCTCAACTTCTAAAGTAGAGTGACCAAATGAGATAAGGAAGGCCACTACATCCTGGTTAAGGGAAAAATTTAAAAAGAAGAGGTAATACTTATAAACATGTATGCACTCAACACAGGAGCACTGAGCTGTGTAAGACAAATCTTAATATATATGAAAATTCTAATATCCAATACCATAATCCTGACAGGAGACAAATGGATTACAGATAAGATTAAGCAATGTCTATGATTTGATGAAAATTAAAAAACAACTTGTCAGAATTTATGGATGCAATTAAAACAGCTTTTAGGGCAACATTTATAAATCTAAATTCGCACGTTAAGAAAACAGAATGCAGAAAAAGTAATTACTGTTATGATGAACTTCAATCATCCAGGAAGAGCACAGCAAACCATGCAAAGCCCAAAGATGGAAGGAAATTATGAAGATTAGAGGAGAAATTAAATCAGTTGAGACGAAGAAAGCAATACAAAGAATTAATGAATCAAAAAGGCATTTCTTCAAAAAATTGATAAGCCCTTGGATAACCTAATCAAAAAGGTTGATAAAAAGGAAAGAAAGAATACAAATTCATGCAATGAGGTTTGAAAGGGACAAAATTATCACAGAGCCAGTAGCGATTCAAAACAGCTACACTGACAATATTTACTCTCAAAGAATTGAAGACATCGATGAAATGGGCAGATTTCTAGAAAGGTACAAGTTGCAAAAACTGAATCAAGAACATAAGAATGCTCAATTACCTAATAACAGCCAGTTAAATACAGAGTGTAATAAAAAAAAAAAAAAACTACTGAAAAAGGAAAGTTCAAATCCAGATGGATTACAGCTGAATTCTACAAGAAATTTACAGAAGATATAATCCTAGTACTCCTTGAAGCCTTCAATGAATTTGAAAAAGAAACAATTCTCCCAAAATCATTGCTGGCAACAAGTATTACACTGATAGCTAAGCCAGAGAAAGATACAACTAAAAAGGAGGACTATAGGCCAATCTCTGTCATGAACATAGATGCAAAAGTTCTTAATAAAATCCTTGCAAAAAGAATAAAGGAAATCATTAAGATGATTATACACCATGACCAGGTAGGATTCATTCCAGTAAAGCAAGGATGGTTCAAAATATACAAATCTATAAATGCAGCACACTACAACAATAGAGTCAAGTCCAAAACCCAAATGTTCATCTTCAATTCATGCAGAAAAGTCTTTTGACAAATTCCAACACTCATTCATTTTCAAAGTCCCACAGCAAATTGGAATAGCCACTACCTCAACCAATAAAAGTCAGCTGTGACAACCCAAGAGCTACATAACTCTAAATGGGGGAAAAACTGAACTCTTTCATTCTTAGATCTGGGACAAGACAAGGATTTCCCCTGCCACCACTTCTATTCACCACTCCTATCCTGCGATCATTAGCTTGAGCCACTAGATAAGAGAATGAAATAAAAAGATAAGAATAGCAAAACAAGTTAAATTACCATTGTTTCCAGATGGCATGATACTTTATATTGAAGACCCAAAGCACTCCACAGAGAACCTCCTTGAATTAATATGCAAATTCAGTAGCATAGCAATGTACTATTTAATATAAAAAAGTCAATGGCATTCCTCAAAACAGATAATGAACACACTGAGAGAGAAATTAGAGAAATCATAACTTTTACAACAGCATCATGGAACATGAAATGCCTAGGAATTAATATAAATGAAGAAGTAAAAGACCTATTCTATGAAAACTTCAGTACTCTGAAAAAAGATGTTAGAGGATTTTAGAAAATTGAAAGATATTCCTTGCTCCAGGATAGGAAGAACCAACATTGTAAAGATGTCCATACTCCCAAAATTGTTATACAGATTAAATACAATCCCTATTAAAATGCCAACAAAATACTTGACGACCCTAGAGAACATTTTCCTAAAATCTAATATGAACTAGAAAGGATGAAAATAGCAAAGGCAATACTGTGCAAAACAGACAAGGTAGGAGATATTACAATTCCTGACTTAAAACTATACTGCAAAGATATTGTGAATAAATCAGCATGGTACTGGAAAAAATAGATTTCATGATCAAAGTAATAGATTAAAAGATGCAGAAGCAACTACAAACACACTCAGCCAACTTATATTTAACAAAGGGGACAAACACGTTTATTGGAAGAAACACAGCCTCTTTAACAAAAGGAGCTGGTAAAACTGGATCTCTACATGCCAGAAACTAAAACTTGACACAAGTCTATTACCATGTACTAAAGTAACATAAAATGGATTAAAGATCTAAATTTTAAAACAGAAAAAGTAAGTCTCCTTAAAGATAAAATTGGAGGGAATCTGGAAGACATTTGCGTAGGAAGATGTTCACGGACAAAAGTCACACTGCACATGCAATACTTGAAAGAATTAACATGTAGGAACTCCTTTTACTTTGAGGTTTTTGTACATCAAAAGAAATTACCAGCAAAGTGAGGAGAAAACCTACAAATTTCAAAATAATCTTAACTAACAAGTATTCAGACAAAAGTTTTCTCTCTAGAATTTATAAAGAATTAAAATGTATTAGGGCCTCAGAATTTAAAGACCTAATCCAGAAATGAGCATCTGAAATGGACACACTTCTCAGAGGGAGAAATACTAGAAGCTAATAAATACGTGAAAAAATGTTCCACATCACTAGCCATCTGTGAAATGAAAATTGAAGAAGCATGGAGATAGCATCTCACTCTAAAACGATTGACTATCATAAAGAAATTAACCAACAATGAATGTTGGATAGACTTTCATGTAAAAGGAACCCTTCTTTACTACTTGTGGGAATGTAGAGTGGTGCAGCAATTATGGAAATCAGTGTGGAGACTCCTTAAATACTAGGACTCGAAATCCCATTCAATCCAGCTATCCCTCTACTGGGAATTTTCCCAGAAGAAGTGAAAACATCATATCATAGTGATATTTGTGGACCTATGTTTACAGCATCGCAATTTGTGATAGCTAAATCATGGGAACAACCAAAATGCCCATCATCTGAAGAATGGTTGAAAAGATGTATTTTCATAAAATGGAATATTACTAAGCTATAAGGAATGACAAACTTGAAGCCTTCATATATAAGTGGATGTGTCTTGAACATGCACTCGTAAATGAAATATTACTAACCTATATGCATAAATATTGAATTGTTTCCCTAACATAACAGCTCAAAAGAAGCAATATAAAAGCAAAGTTATAATATACTTAAATGGAAATTGAGTGATTAAGGATCAAACAATATAAAGAGAACTAGGAGAAAAATTAAGAAACATAGTAGGGGCAAAACCATGCATTTATATAAAAAACATATGGTTAAGTCAGTGGTCCTGAAAATCTCAAATAGGTTTTTGAAACAAGCAGGTAATTGATAGAATTTGTACCCTGACTAAGTATATGTACACTAAGGAAATACACGGAGGCTAGCATTGTGTATTACTAAAACCATGCTTGGACACGTATCTCCCTGGTCTTCCAATTAGGCACTACTTCTAATATCATATCAGTTATTGCTGTACTCTCTCTCAAGTAAATGTTTGCTTAAAAATTAAACTAAAATAAAGAAAAATATGTAATAAAATAGAATATGTGACAAGGAGCAAAGGCCATAAAAGGTACTTCTACAAATTCATAAATGGGTAAGTTCCTCAATCTCTGTTTAACAATACATAATTATTTTTTTCTCACATTCAATAGGAATTTACATTTTAGAATATGAACAATTCATGGAAAATACTTGTTTGATGTTATGTCTATGGTGCTTTATATTCAGAAAGATAGTGATGTGAAGTTCAAGTGCTCATGTTATAGGGAATAATACCACTAAGCTTCTTTTCTGGAGGGTTAATGCCTTAAATTGGTAGACCAAATCATTAGATAAAAAGAAGGCTTAAAAAATAGCCAATATGTTGGCCCTAGCCCTACAAGTTCTGTGAGCACATAGGACATAAGTAAACCTTTACTGTAGTGTCCTATAACCCAGTGGAGCCCCAACTTTCTTGTTCAAGGAGATTATTGAATCACAGAGGAAAGTGACTCATGATGTACTGTGTGCTCAAAGAGTCACCTAGAGAGAAAACATTGTCTCAGGATTTCATAGAGATCAAATTACTCAGTCAGTCCCCGTGATTAATCCAGTTGGTTGACACTGACAAAAGTTTTGCAAATCTCAGTACATGACTTTAGGGTAAATCCTAAGGGCACTTGACAGACCTTGCCTGATACAAAATTTATATTTCTTTGTAATATGGGTCTTTCTTTTTTAAAATTACTTTTAATAAGAAATTACAATGAGAAAATTTCAAAACACGATAGTACAACATTCACAATAATTGATATAATGCATATTGTTGTACTCGTTGTACTTATACAGGGCACAGGGTGAAGACATGATAAATTTTGTAATAGTTATTGTGCAATGGATTTTTCTTTGATCCAAGAGAAGGCAGTTGTATACATAGTCAAATGTTCCATAATTGCAGCGTGTTACTGACAAAACCAGCAATGTTGGAAGCTGTTGATTTGAGTCTTTTACAGCTCAGCATATTAAACTACCCTTACATTTTATGTGTCATGTTTAAACTTTTCTGCTGAGTGGTTAAGGGCAAGTTAAAGCAAGACCTGTATAACAATACATGTAGTTTTTGTATCTCCCAAGGTCAGTCAAATCCCCTCAGGAATTACTTTGGAATTATATACAGTGCTTTGTAGAACTGTTGTCAGAACTGTTCATTCAGCCATCTGGATGAGTCACGGCCATTGCTTGACCAGTTTGCTGTCTGTGAAAGCCCTAGAGAATGTTTTCTATCTATGTGACTCTCCTTACGCACATTATATACCTTGAATCCCTTTCCTTTGTGGTCCCTTAAACTCCTTGATCAGAAAATTTGGGAAACCACTGAGTTATAGGATATCACAGCACAGGTTCTGCTCTGTCATGAGTCCTCACTGACCTTCAAGGGCTAGGGTCAAAATATTGGCTATCCTTGTAGCCTTTTTTTCCCTCTAATTTTTGGTCTGTAAACTTATAATCTTAGCCCTCGAGAAGAAAAGCTTAGTGATACTATTACTCTAAAACATGGGTGCATGAGCTTAATATCACTATCTTTCTGAATATTAAATATCTTAGACTTAACTTGGAATTACTATTTTCCAGAAATCATTGATAGTCTAATAAGTCTATACGGAATGTGATAAAGGCAGTTACACGTCTTTACATAGATATTTAGAAATATAAGCACATATCAAATTTTAGCCTGCCCATTCTTTGGCACTCTTTCTAGTCTCTTATTCTCATTTAATACCCTTTTTTTCTTGTAAGCCAACCCATTTGCTTGACAGAGAGTATAACTGTAACTGTAATTACATTAGAGGCAACACACATCTAAAAGATGAAAATGACAGAGATTCCAAGCATAATTTTAGTGTTACATGGAGAGGCATCACACAGCTGATGATATAGGTCTTTCTTTTTCTTAATCTTAACCATGAAGCTAGGAAATCTAATCATCAAGTATGAAAAGGAGAGCCATATTAGTATGCTAAGTTGTAAAAGACTTAAGTCAACAACTTGTGATAATGCAAGATGAGCTGATAATCCACAACTGTTATGGACTATTGGACTATATAAACAAGGCATTTCTCTTCTTGCAATGAATGGAAATATCTGTACTAATGATGCTTAGACAAGAAATCATGCCTGCATCTTGTACTGTGAACATCTATGCAGACAATATGCAATGTATTAATTAGTGTAAAAATTAAAACATAATAAATTATTAATTACAATCTCCAGAAGCCACCATTTGACTCTATGAGGCTTTGGTGAGACACCTATATACAAACCATAACAACATCCCTCTTGTTTAATCCTTCATCAGCCTAACACAGATATCTACATTCTCAAAATTCTAAAATAACTCTTTGAGAAGTATAAACTAAATATTCACCTCCAGGGCTGAACACCAGTGAACTATAGAGACAATATCCTGTGTCACATGTAGTACACAGACTTCAAGTCACACGTTCGCAACTGGAAGTTCCTCAGGGTCCTCATGATTTGTTAATAACCTTAAAACACTCATATTGTCCTGGTAATGCTTAGTGCAGATTACTGATGAGTACAAGATCTTCTTGTATAAAAGCATATGCCACTTCTTGACTGTTAACCCCAGGAAACAGCTTATTTACAGGTCTAAATTTAAAGGAAGCCTTCTGCTTTGGAGTTGCTCCCATGATTCAGCCCCTCTTCACTTGAATCAGAACATATTGAGACAAGACACAATTCACTTGGACTCCATTGCCACAGGGGATAAAGAACTTTCATGGTATCTTGAGGGACAATTTACTAACAGATTTTTGTCAATCTATCATCAGCTTTTCTCTGAGACTGACTTTCTCTGTCCTTCCACCTCTACCATGCTTTCACAATGAAACAACATCCCTTGCCAAGTGAGACTCAACTACAAATTCAACCACATTTCTAGATGCTTCAAAATGCAAACTATCTATATACTGTCAAACTGATAAAATATGCTCCTCATAAATATAAAGTGAGTCCAGGTTCTCTGAGCTGACAGTTTCACTGCAATTGTCTCCCATATATGTTGCCTCAGCCCTCTGCGACTCACAACCTGTTTATTCATCTGCCTAGACCTAAAAATATTTCTTCTGCCTTGTTTGGCTCCTGTCAGGTTAAGCTCTTTTGTCTTTAAATAAAAAAATAAAAAATAAAAAAAAACACCTCAGTTCTAAATTCAAAAACTGAACTAACCTGGAGTTATATTCGAAGAAATTCAGAAAAAGTGTTTATTTTCTTAAAAAATCCCACACAGTGGATCTCACTAGTTTCCCAGCACAAAATATTACTACACTTCTTATTAATAACACCCAAACAGCCTGCACAAAAGTTACGAAGGCTTTGAAGCAATATCTGTTCAAAACTCACTATAAGATATATTAGGAAAAGGCACAAACCTACAAATGACATGTGGCTGCAAAGATGCTTACTCAGACTCTCAGACCCTGGAAACACTTAGTGTGTTGTGCAGATACTAATCCCTACCTCCATGTAGTCATGGTTGTCATCATGTTTTTTCCGGATGCATAATAACTTCCTCTAGAATTCTTAAAGTTTCAAAAATCCAGACTTAAGTCCACCAGTTCTGAGTTAAAAGACCCCTTGAATAGAATTGCTGGAGAGCTTACCTAGATCAGACAGTGCCATTGAAGCTCACTGTACAGAGACAACACACTCCTGGCTGGTGATATGCTCAGTACCTTCTTGGAAAGTACAAAGTCATGAGTTCAGTTTCTCATATAAAAAAGACAAGAGCTGCCACAGTCACAGCTTTCTCTGGTCAATCCAGATGGCGACCATTTGGCTGTAATTTAAGGATACCATTCAAATGATTGCTTCATACTTAAATACATTACTGTCCTTGAATATTGTGACCTTTGAGATTGTTCATTTCAGTCATTCCTTCATTTTATATGTGTAATTGTGGTATGTTGTCCATGCTTTTCTGCTAGCTGTAGTTTTTATGCCAGCTGTATGAGGATCTGAGGCACATTAGACACTCTTCTAGAACAGATTAGTTTCTTCACTCCCTTGGCAAAATAACGGACCTTGAATAGGACATATCTTAAGATCAGTGGTTCATAATGTTACTGTTCCTAGTTGAGCCTTATATAATTAATTGGCTTACCCAGTTTATCTCAGATGATCCCAACATACATTTGCCAGGAAACTAACAGAGGGAGGAAATGTAGCATAAAATACCAACCCTACAGACAGTAGACTTTAGTTGCTAATGCAATAATTCTTTTTATTTTGGTTTCTTAGAAATGGCTGAGCACTGTGATGTGTAGTTTGTGAGTATGGTACATACTATAAAATACAATCAAAGATAGTGAAATATTCTGCTCCTTGCGTGAAATCCCCTACAAAATTTCACCCTTGAGCCTTCAAAGACTGACATTTTTTATTTATTTGTTTGTTTGTTTGTTTGTTTGTTTATTTATTTATTTAGCTTTATTTTTTATATATTTGGTACACAGTCTTTCTATGCAGATTGAAGTCACAGTGATCCTGCTGTTTTAGCTGGGATTACAGGCAATCACCAGCAGAGATTGAACCTTGGTCCCTGCACTTGCCAAAGCAGGCAATAATTTTCCAGTTCTTTTAAAAAGTTTATGTGAGGCATAATGAACTTTCTTTCAAAGTATTTTGTTGAGACATTTGAATGAAATTTGTAACTGTTGAATCCTATTGTGACACTAACTTAAGTTCTCAACATTACCTTTTAAGCACTAAACATTAGAAATTTTACCTATCTTTTAGTCTGCAGTTTAAGATACCAGACACCAACACTTCTACCAATGTATTCATGACTTCTTATCATATATATATGTATATATGTATATATGTATATATATATGTATATATATATATTTATATATATATATACATATATATATACATATATATATATATACATATATTTCTGTGTTATGATATAAGAGAATTTGGAGTCAGTCTAGAACTCATAATAAATGAAAGGATGTATTATTAAACATTTCAGGGCCCGGTGGGATGGTTCAGTGGTCTAAAGCGCCTGCTTGGGAAAGCTTGGGTGGCTTCAGGGACCACGGTTCGATCCCCCGCACCACATGCTGCGCCAGCCCTGCCCTCAGGCAAGCTGAGCCAGCCATAAAAATGAGTGAATAAGCAAACAGAAGTTCTGAAACAAGAAAAAAATAAATAAATTAAAAATTAAAAATTAAAAAAATAAACATTTCAAGAAAGCTTCAAAACATGATGCTAAGTATTCTGCCACAAATATAAATGTGAGTTTTTAAAAATATTTTATTGCTTTTAATAAGAAAAATGTGGCAGTTTCAAAATGCTTTAGTAGTACATTTCCAATATTTGATACAGTGCACATTTTTGTTGTCCTATTAGTTATACAGAGCACAAGGGGTAGTCATAATTTTCTTAATCATTATTGGTATGAAAAATTTCTTCTCACTGCACTAAGAGACAGTAGTTCTATACATAATCCAGTGTTCAATAATCACAGTGGGTTACTTGTAAAACTGGCAATGTTGGAAGCTGTTGATTTAATCCTTATACAGCTCAGCGTTCTAATCTAGCTTTATGTTTACTGCCTTGCACTTTAACCTTTCTGCTCAGTGCTTAAGGGCAAGTTTAAGCGGACATGTATAGCAAAACATGTAACTTTTGTATCTACAAAGTTCAGTCAAATTCCCTCAGGATGTACTTTGGAACCATGTATAGTGCTTTGTAGAAGTGTTGTCAGTGTCGGCCATCTGGATGAGTCAGGCCATTGATTGATCAGTTTGTTCTTTGTGAAAGCCTGAGAGAATGTTTTCTATCTAGGTAGCTCTCCTTTTCAAACAATTTTATATATATATATATATATATATAAAATCCCTTTCCTCTGTAGCTCCATAATCTCCTTGAACAGAAATTTGGGAAACCACAGAGCTATAGGATATTATAGCAAAGGTTCTGTTCTGCCCTGCGCCCTCACTGACCTTGAAGTGCTAGGGCCAAAATATTGACTATCCTTATATGCTTCTTTTTCTCTAATTTCTGGTCTGTAGACATATGCTTAACTCTCCAGAAGAAGAGCTCAGTGATATGATTACAATATAAAATGGGTACGTAAGAATGACACCACTGTCTTTCTGAGCATCAAGCAACTTAGACTCAACTTGGAATTAATATTTTCTATTAATCATTGATATTCTACTAAATGTCTATAGAATGTGATAAAAACAGTAACATATTTTTACACAAATATTCAGATATCTAAGTATATACAAAATTGTAGCCGCTCAATCTTATGGCATTTTTACTAGTCTCTTACTCTCATTTAATAAATTTTTTTGTTTTCTTATACACTAACCATTTACTTGAGAGTATAGCAGTAACAGAAATTACATTAGAAGCAGCGCACATCTAAAATACCTGAATGACACACATCCCAAGCATATTTTTGCTGTTATAATGCTATCCTCAGTGTCAAAAATCTTTTGGACCTTCTTGGAGCCGTTATCTAATTTGTTCTGTGTATATAAGTGGATGGCTTTGCCCCTGCCATGCTTCCTATTTTTTCTCCTTGCAGTCATTTCATTGTTTCACCCTTAAATTCATGATTTGCATTCAGCTGTGTCATGCTTCTCCATTTTTATTTCTTCTTTTGAGTTCTTATACTAGGGAGACTGTATGATACTTACACATGTAGGTCTGGTTTATTTCACTTATGAGTATATGTTCAAGATACATCCATTTATATATGAAGTCTTCTGGTTTATCATTCTTTACAGCTGAGTAATATTCCATTGTATAACTATATCTCATCTTTTCAACTGTTCTTCAAATGATGGGCATTTTGGTTGTTTCCAAGATTTGGCTGTTACACATTGGGCTAACATAAATATAGGTGCACAGATATCCCTATGGTATGATGTTATCAGTTCTTCTGTGAAAATTCCCAGAAGTGGGATAGCTGAATTGCATATGATCTCCAGTTCTAGTTTTTTAAGGAATCTCTACCCTGTTCTCCATAATAGTTGCACCTATCTGTATTCCCACCATCAGTGGAGAATGGTTCCTATTTCCCCACAGCCTCTCTAACATTTTTTTTTGTCTCTTTGAGACAGGGTCTTGCTGTGCCATTCAGGCTGGCCTTGAGCTCAGTTTTGTAGCCCAGACTGGTCTCGAACTGTCACCAATCCTCCTGCCTCAGCCTCCCGAGTACTGGGATTACAGGTGTGTGCCACCACACCCGGATCTCTAACATTTATTGCTACTTGATTTCTTTATAAAAGTCATTCATTCAGGGGCAAGATGGTATCTAAGTGTTATTTGAATTAGCATTTCCTGAATGGTAGCGAAATGGAGCATTTCTTCATGTATTTGTAGGCTTGTTGAATTCCTTTCTCTGAGAAGTGCATGTTCATCTCAGATGCCCCTTTCTGGATTGGGTCTTTGAATGTTGGGATTCAAATGGTTTTTAATTCTTTATAAATTCTAGATAGACGACCTCTGTCCAAATACCTACTAGCTAAAATCTTTTCAAAATTTAAGAGTTGTCTGTTCACTTTGTTGGTAATTTCTTTTGAGGCGCAAAAACTTCTTAGCCAGAAGAGGTCCCACTTGTTATTTCACCTGTTATTTGTGCGTTTTGAATTTGTTCATGAATTCTTTTCCTACCCCATCTTCAAGACCTTCTCCCAATTTTTCTTCCAGGAGATTTAATGTTTCTCTTTTCATATTTAGATATTTAGTCCATTTTGACTTTAGTACATGTTGATAGATCTGATCCAAGTATTCCTTTTTGGCATATGGAGAGCCAGTTTTTCCAGCACCATTTGTTAAAGAGGCTATCTTTCTTCCAATAACTATGTTTAGCAGCTTTGTCAAAGATAAGGTGGCTGAGTGTGTTTTTATCTGCGTCTGCATCTTCTAATCTATTCCATTTATCCTCAGGTCTATTCTTTTGCCAATACCATGCTGATTTTATTACTGTAGCTTTGTAGTATAACTTTGGGTCAGGAATTGTAATGCCTCAGGCCATACCTTTGTTGCCCAGAATTGTCTTTGCAATTCTGGGTCATTTTTGGTTCCAAATAAATTTTAGGAATGATTTCTTCAGGACTGTGAGGTATGCTGATGGTATTTTTATAGAAATGGCATTAAATCTGTACAGAAATTTAGGTAGTATGGCTATCTTCACAATGTTTGTTCTTCCTATCCAGGAAAAGGGAATTTCTTTCCATTTTCTGAAATCCTCTAGGATCTCTTTTTTTGTCACAGTATTGTATCTTTCATGGAAAAAGTCTTTTACTTCTTTAGTTAGGTTAATTCCCAAGTATTTCATTTCCTTCAGTGCTATCATAAAAAATATTGTTTGTCTAATTTCACTCTCAGTGTGTTTGTTTTCTCTGTAGGGGAATGGTATTGACTTTTGTGTGTTGACTTTGTATAGTGTTACACTACTGAATTTGTGTATTATTTATAATAGCTTCATGATGGAGTGTTTTGGCTCTTCTAAATAGATTATTATGTCATCTGCAAATAATGATGAATGTAACTTCTTTACCTATTCTTATTTCTTTTGTTTTTTTCTCTTGTCTGATGGCTGTAGCTAATGATTGCAGAACTATATTGAATAGGAGTGGTGATACAGGACATCCTTGCCTTGTACCAGATCAGAGAGTAAAATATTTCAGTATTTCCTCTTTTAAAATTTTGTTAGCTATTGGATTGTAGTAGATTGCTTTTACCAGACTTAGGTAGAGGCCCTCTAGTCCTATTTTATGTAGAACTCTGAACATGAATATGTGTTGGACTTGTTAAAAGTGTTTTCTGGATCATTTTAGATGATCATGTCATTTTTGGCTTGGGTTCTATTGATATAGTGAGTTACATTTATAGATTTGCATATATACTTGCTTGTAGGAATGATTTTGGGCAGATTGCTTCAATTTCAATTTCATTGAAGAGTTTTAGGAGTATTGGGATTATGTCTTCTGTATATTTCTTGTAGAATTCAGGGTTAAATCCATCAAGTCCTTGAGTTTTCCTTGTCAGTGAGTTTTTATTATATTTCGTATTTCACTGACTATTTTGAGTTTATTGAGATACCTTATATCTCCTTGATTTGTTTTGGTAAATTGTACTCCTCTAGAAATCTATCCATTTCATCTCTGTCTTCAATTCTGCTAGAGTAAAGATTCTTAAAGCATCTATTAATGATCTTCTGAATCTCTGTTGGGTGGGTAGCAATTTCACCTCTTTCATTTTTCATTGCTTGAATTTGAATCCATTCTTTCTTCTTTTTCATGAGATTAGCTAGGTGATTATCAATTCTATTTAATCTTACAAAGAACCAGCTTTTTGATTCAGTAATTCTTTGCATTGTTTTCTTCATCGCAGTTGAATTAATTTCTGCTCCAATATTTATAATTTCCTCCCATCTTTGGGCTTTTGATTATGTATGCCGTCTTAGTTACTTTCTACTCATTGCTGAGTATTTGTCTTCACCCAAGATGAAGGAAGGTAAGGTTTATTTAGCTCACAGTTCGTGGAGGTTTCAGTCCATATTCGGCTATCCCAGGGCTGAGTGGAACAGGGCAGAGAACATCCAGTTCATGGTGGTGGAACAGTAACAAAATGGTGGCAAATGTAGCCAACCAAACAAGGTGGCAGAGAGCAACAGCTCTAGTCTGTCTTTCTGTCTCTCTTTATATTCCTATCAGGCTCTCTGCCTTAGGATATCTGCTCTAGGCCACACCCTTAATCCCATCAGTACTAAAACACATAATGCCAATGACTCATGACTCAATTCTCAATCTATAGAAGTCCCTGCCAAATCACGTCATGAGGCTTTGGGGGGACAAATGGACATAAACAATAACATTCTGCCCCTGGATCCCCAAAGTTTCATACACATCCTTTTTTACAAAAAACATTTTAGTCCATCTGGAAGAGTTGCTGAAGTCCCAACAGTTTCAGCATTGCTGAAAAGTCCAAATCCCAAGTCTTCTCCAATATCCAAGGCAAACTCTCAACTGTGGGCCCCTGTACAATAAAAGAGTTAAAAATATCCAATATTCAAAGGCATAAGATAAACATTGCCACTCCAGAAGTTGCAAAAAACATGATAATACAAAACACTGGGACGAACACATGTCCAAAATCCAGCAGGGTAAACATTAAATCCCATAGTTCCAACTGGAGCATCCGAAGCAGTCTGCACTGAGTTGTGAGCATCATGCAACTCCGTTCCTATAGCACTCTTGGTGATAATTCCGATGGCTTCCCTCTTAGGCCAGCTTTGCTCCGTCTTAGCACGATCCATGTTCCTGGCTTTTCCAAACTTCTGGGGTTTCCACCGAACAGGCTTCTCACAACCAGCTTTACACACTTTCCTCTCAGGGGCACACTGCCTGGACTCCCAGGCCTTCTTCTGAAATTGAGGTGGAAGCCTTCTTAACCTCAGAATTCCCACATTCTGCATATGCCTATGTAGATAGTAGTGAGGGGTGCTGTCAGCTGGAGCAGTAGACGGGCTTCCTTCTCTCTTGGCTGTAGGGGTCGAAGGCCTAGATCACCTAGCATTCTGACCCTGATTCCCGAAAAGCATATTCTCCATATGTGCGCCATTTTGGAACCTGGTTTGGCTGCTGCCGCCATTCTGGTACTTGGGTCTCTGCAGCTTTCTTCTCAAGGTAAAGCCTCTCTTCCTTGCACTTCTGAGGCTACAAAGGGTAGAGAGAGCTGCTGCCTCTTGTGATGCCCTCAGGCCATCCTTTTGATTCTCTGGTTCCTTCCCAGCAGTGTAGATCCTTTTAGCTCCATCTTTGCAGTCCACAGCTTTCCTCATGCTTCCTTTCTGGCCAAACTCACACTTTAAACCATCCTTCTTGGCTCTTTGCTCTTGATTTTCAACATAAATCTGGCTAAAAGTGTTGTAGCCTGACATAACTAAGTCCGTTTTAGGTCACCTCCCCCATGTTATTATTCTGTATGCGCCAAAAGTAAGTTACGTTTTGGTTGCCATGGTCATTATTTCCATGAGGTTCTGGTTCTCCACTGTGATCTCAATCATACGAGCGTAAGTTTCAGTTTCCATGGTCACTGTGTCCATAATTTTCTGACTCCCCATTGTGGTGCCAATCACACGTCGACTCCCTTGCGTTTAGTACAGCCCAACAGCCTGTGTCGTCCACTCAAGTTACAAGTTATCACATCCCCTTGTTAATTCCACTAATTGAGGAAAATGTCCTCTATAAAGATTGCTGTTGGATGCTGTAGTATCGCATGCTTCAGTATAACATGTATCCTCCAATCAGATTATAGATCCTCATACCCCTTGTTCTGTAAACCTACCAATCAAAAAGATTTTATAACCTATTAATGGCTGCAACTGGTTTCTGTATCACTGCTTGCTTCTACAGAATCCCTACACACCACCCCCTTGGTGTGCCTCTCTGTGCACTTGCATTGAGACCACCACTGGGTACCAGCTAAAATAAAGCTCTGTTTTTCTTTTTGGGCATCTACCTCTGTTGTCTCATTCTTAGAGTACAACAAAAAGCAACCAATAACAACCCCCCAATAGTTTGCTGCTTTGAAATATCTCTTGTAAGATTAACAAGTCCACCACGCTTAATCTCAGTCTTAGGCAAAGTCTCTGGGCACAAGCAAAATTCCAACAGACTTTCAGCCAATCCATAGCACAAATCATCTGGATTCCAATGACCAGTACTGTCCTTTTCTCCAGCAGAAACCTCCTCAGCCTGGTCTTTACAGGCAGGCCTTCTGTCAGTCTTCTGGTCTGAGCTTTGACCAGAATCTCCCAAGGTGAGCAGCCAAAGCTGTTCTAGTGTTTTGCTTTTAGGCAACATCTCTGAACCTTTCTTATCTCTTCCCATAAGCCATTCACAAAAGGTTGTAATCCACATTTTCAGGTATAGTCACAGCATCAACTCCACTTCTGTGGTACCAAGTTCTGTCTTAGTCACTTTTTGCTCATTGTTAGGACAAATACTGGACACTCGAAATGACGGAAGGAAAGGTTTATTTAGCTCACAGTTTGTGGAGGTTTCTGTCCATATTCGGCTGGCCCAAGGTTGAGTGGAACAGGGCAGAGAGCATCTAGTTCATGGAGACAGAACAGCAACAATACTAGTGGCAGAGGTAGCCAACCAAACAGGGAAGCAGAGCAAAACAGCTCTAGTCTTTATTCCTCTCTCTCTTTATATTCCTATCAGGCTCTCTGCCTTAGGATATCCACCCTAGACCACATTCATAGTCCCAGCCCTACTCAGACCGATAATCCCATCAGTACTAAAACACATAATCCCAGTGACTCATGAGTCACGTCTCAATCTATAGAAGTCCCCACCCAATGACTACATGAGGTTTTGGGGGGACAACTAGACATAAACGATAACATATGCTCTTCCTTTTCTAGTTGCTTTAGGTGCTGCATGAGAGTATTTATTTCTTCTCATTATGTTTCCTTAATATGTGAGCTTAGAGCTATAAATTTCCCTCTGAGAATTGCTTTCATTGCATCCCATAAATTACAGTAGGTTATGTTTCAATTTTAACTTAATTCTAGATATTGTTCAATTTCTTCTTTAATTTCATCTATAACCCAATGGTTGCTAGGAAAAGTGTTTAATTTCCATGTATTTTGGGGGCTCTTATGGTTTCCTTTGTCATTTATTTCTAGGTTCATTGCACTGTGGTCAGATAATATGCATGGGATAATTTTTGTTTTCTTGCATATACTTAAGCATGAACTATGCACTAATATGTGGTCTATTTTGGAAAATGTCCCATGTGCAGCTTAAAAAGCTGTACACTCAGAGGTGGCTGGGTGGAATTATCTGTTTATGTCCACCAAGTCTATTTGTTCCAATTTCTGGTTCTTTGCTGCTACTTCTTTGCTAATTTTTTGTGTTCTTGACAAACGTTTTTGAAATAAAGGGATTTTAAGTTCTCCTATTAAGATTGTGGTATTGGATAGTAGATTTTTCATGCCCATTATGATTTGTCTTATATAACTTGCTACTCCTGTGCTGTGTGCATATGCATTTATGAGTGTTACCTTTTAGTCTTGAAATTTTCCTCTTTCTGCTATGTAGTGGCCTTCTTTATTTCATTTGACTTACCTTGGTTTGAAGTTTAGACTGTCTGCAAACAGGATTGCTACCCCCGATTTTTCTGAGGTGCTGGAGCATGAATGTATTATTGTTTTCCATCTTTCACTTTTACTCTATGAATTTATTTAGGAGTTAAGTGTGTTTCTTGTATATAGCATATTGTTGGATTTTGCTTCCTCAATCACTCTGCCACTCTATTTCTTTATTTTTTTCTCTTTTGTCTTTTTGAGACAGGGTCTCACTATACAGCTCAGGCTGGCCTTGAGCTCACTTTTGTAGCACAGGCTGGTCTCGAACTTGCACCGATCCTCCTGCCTCAGCCTTCTGAGTGCTGGGATTACAAGCATGCGCCACCATGCCCGGCTGCCACTCTATTTCTTTCCGCTGGAGAATTGAATCCATTTACATTGATAGTTATAATTGAAATATATTGAATTATGATTGACATTTCTTTTACTTAGTATAATTTACCATTTTTTCCCTTGTGTTGCATTATTTGCACAATTTGGCGGGCTCTTTCTGTTCTCATTTGTGCAGTTTGGGTCATTTTGTTCCCTCTCTAAAATATTTTTTACTAATCTGTGTAGTGTTGACTTTGTCATCACAAAATTCTTTAGTTTCTCCTTGTTGTGGAAGTATTTCCCTTCTCTCACATGCTTGAAACAGAGTATTTCAAGGTATAGCATTCTGTGTTGAAAATTGTTTTCATGGAGGACTTGATGCACTCTGCTCCATGCTCTTCTTTTTTTATTTAATATTTTTATTGTATAAATTTAACAATGGTCATATTACATATTTTCATCATCAGATCAGTTTAGATTAATATATATATATATATATATATATATATATATATAGCTATATAAGATTGATCAAACAATTAAACATTCACACATTCAATCAACATTACTTTTTTTTTCTTTTCCCCTTTCTTATTTTAAAAGCTGACACATTGCATATTGTCCTTACAATAGTTTACAGAGCACAGCGTGTGGGCATGACCCACTACCCTATTGATGTTGCTAAGAAGAAAAAAATAAGAAAAGGAAAGGAGAGAAAAAAAAAGAAGAAGAAGAAAAGGAAAAGAAAATTCTTCTCTTTGGACTGAGAGGAAGCAGATGCATACCCAGTCAAATGTTCTGCAATTGCAGTGGGCCACCAGTGAAGCTTGTTAAGTTGGAGGCTATTGAATCTAAGCCTCCTAAAGCTCATCTCACTAATCTAGCTCTGTGTTTCATGCATTGTAATTAAGCTTTTTTTTTTTTTTTTTTTTTTTTTTTTTTTTTTTTTTTTTTTTTTTTTTTTTT